>JAGHQL010000047.1:67779-148594 GCA_020080175.1 Glutinoglossum americanum | reverse complement strand
TTTTCTCGGGGTTAGTGGGAATGGGATTAGGAGGAACGACTTTTCCCATGAAACAGGGATTAATATTCAATTTGGCTTCTTCAGAATTTCAATAGTGTCGCCGCTCGTCGACTTAGCTTTTAGAGTTAGGGTTAGAGTTCGCCAAGTCTTGGCAGGGAAAATCAAAAAAGAGACTTTGGATTAAGCGATTTTACCCCATCAAAACTTCAAATTTTTCAAATCGCAATAACTTTGTAACAGTGCAGAGCCACAACGAATAGAGTAAATTAAATTCTAAGAAGAGCATCTTTATCGCAAGGTACTATATAGTAATTCTAATCGCTATCATATTTACTTTCATGTGTTGTTGTTCTAACCTTAACCCTACATCCGATACTAGATTACTCCGGTCGCAACTTTGAGTCTTTATAGCGACCACAATTTGAGACTTAATTCAATTCTGAGGCCAGCGATAGAATCGCTGGCCTTAGTTTAGTTATATATGCAATTTTTACATCAACACCACTTCGTGGTGTTGAGTTAAAGTTAACCCGGCGTGGCAAGAATACCTTAGAAGCGAACTTCTACTGTGTTTCTGAACCTCATCCCAATTCCTTCAGGTCCTCTTGGTGGTATCCCTCCTGTGGTATGTGATAATACCAGCATGTGCTCCAAAAACCTCTTGCTAGCTAATTCCATCTCTTTAACTGTATCCTTCTTCCACTTCTGCACTCCATCTCTTTTCCTAATCTCAATAAATCTTTCTTTCAAAGTAGAAGTATCCCAGATCTTGTCATATAACCATGTCTGCAATGACTTGACTTGGTTTTCATGATGTTCCACAAACCACCAGTTTGCCTTATCTTGACTAAGATTATCCTTCAACCCAAGCCATTGAACATCAAGTAGTTCATTCTCAGAATGAATAAACAACAATTCCTCAAATAGAATCTTCTGTGCCTTATTGACTTGCATACCAATCAATGTCTTAACCTCTGACATGGTAATACTAATGTATTCACAAGTCAATGTCTCTCCATCTTCAGACCAATCTACCAGTCCCTTGCTTAAGGTATTTTTTGCAATCTTTCTTTCATACAACCTCAACCCTAGCAACTCTGCCATTGGTGTCTCTGTATGATTAAGCATCCACTTTTGCAATATCCTTTGTAGATGCTTGCTGAAGTCCAACTGTGGCTGTAACTTCTCCTTTTCAACTGAATGCTGAAGAAGAAAAAGTTGACAACAGTAGATGATATGGGAGAGGTAGGTTGTATAGCTTGCTAGTTCAAGCCAGTTACCATTAGATGGACTAACTCCTAAAGCTGCTGAAAAGCTAATAAGAGCATTCTAATAAGGATTTTTGCTGATGGTATGTCTGATAAAACTCATATTGAGAGATAAACAGTCAAAGATAAGGTCCTCCTTGATCTGAGATATATCATAATCTAATAAACTTTTAAAGTTAGTAAATATAATTATATATATATTAAGTCAATTAATTAAAGCTTTTTTTACTCTTACCTGATAGTTCTTGTCTTGTTAATATCTGTGCCAATTTCCAAACACTCTTTAATTCCTTCTCTTGTGCTTCTGTGAAAGAAAACAAATCTTCTTTCAAATGACCTTGGTATCTAATCCTGATAATGTAAAAGATAAACTTCTTTCAAGTCAGAATATAGTTCTTCAAGGTCTCCTCCTCTTGTAATACCTTAAACAGTTTGGAATTAACTGTATGAGGTTGAAAGGTATTTAAATATCTTCTGTTCAATTTGCTGAGGTTCCTCACAGAAGCACAACTCCTCTTAACCAATTCCTCTATTGCATTTCCAATAACAATAAACACCTTGTCTTCCTTTGAAGCTGGCCTTACAGCTCTTGCAATATCAACAGCTGTAAGGCCTTTCAAGTGTTCTCTCTATCCAGTTGCTGTTAGCCAAGGTGTCAATTCAGTCCTATGACTGACTCCTTCTAAGACTTGATCAATTCCTTCCCAAGTCTTTAAAATATCCAACATAATCTGTTTGTCAGTTTCTTTCTTATTCAAAATTGTTTGGATATGAGAATGAGAATCAACATCAGTTGTATCAATAACAGGTTATGATAATATAATAGAAAAATATCTTATATGTTGGTTTTCCCTAAAAAATGTCTGAACTGGAATTACATTCCACATAATTGGATTTTGTTTTCCTTGTTTCCAACCATGTTCTTTTCTACAATGATTCATTAATAAACGAAGATTGGTACTTATAAAAACACATTGTTGACAAGATAAACCTTGAGGATATAATTTCAAATATGAGAAAATTGGAATAGCAGAAGAAATTAAAGGAATGTCAGAAGGATGTGTAATCAAAACTTTTTCTTTATGTTCATTGTAAATATCTTTTCTCTCCTTAAATGATATTTTATGAGAATCTCTCAAATGTCTATCAAGTTGACTTAATAATATAGCTGATTGACATAAGGATGATGAACAAATAAGAACTTTAAATTCAGAATTATACTTAATGATATCAGCCATTATTCTTTCAAAATAATATAATAAATAAAATAAAGGCTGCTGAAAATTAATATAATTTATGATTAATTATGGTTAGAGGATTTGTTGTGATATATAGGTTGTTAAGTTGGAAATGATTCAAGATTTTTAATTTATAGTAAGTGTCTTGGCTTTAGATCACCTGACGTGAACTGGAAATTCCAGTTCACATCACCTGACATCATTTAGAATTTCTAGTTTATGTCACCTGACATAAACTGGAATTTCCAGTTCACGTCACCTGATATTATCTGAAAATTTTAATTTACTTTACCTTACCTAACCTTATCTGAAAATTTTAGTTTACCTTATATGATCTTATTTAAAAATTCTAGTTCACTTTATATAATCTTATCTAGAAATTCTAGTTTACTTCATCTGACCTGATCTGGAAGTTCCAGTTTACCTCATTTAACTTTATTTAAAGATTCTAGTTTACCTTATCAGACTTGATTTTAAAATTTTTAGATCATATTAATTTAATTAGATTTTATTTAACTTAGGGTTAAAAGAATAATAACTTGTTAAAATTAATATATATATATATATATATATATATGTAAAGTTATTAAATTTATTAATAATTAATCCTTTTTTTATCTCCAGGTATTAGGATGTAGATGTTTCAGGTATTATGCTGTACCTTGGCGTTGTGGTCATAGCTCAATTAAGGTTTCCCCATACAAATTCCAGGTATTACGCCGTAATACCTGGGATAATAAGTGTTAGAAATGACTTTTCCCATAGAACAGTGGGTCTCTGAGGAGTTGGATCTCCTAAGAGGTGGATCGCGGTTACCGCTCTGTTATTAGGTGGGGAAAAGTAGAGAGGATGAGTAGATTTCTATTATTTTTCCTTTTGCCTTCATGTCGTTCTTTCTTCTGTGTGTTCATTTCTTTTTTAATAAAAGTTTGAGCTGCAGTGCTCTCCTATCTCTAGCTCCCATATGTAGCCCTGGCGTGTCTATGTCGCCTCTTGTGCCCCTGTGCTTGCCTGGGGCCGCGGTGTTGTAGCTTTTTCCAGCTTTTCTGGCTTTTCCGGGGTGCGCCTCATTTGCCACATTTGCCTCACTGCCGTCCCGTAGCGGGGCTCAGGGGCCTTCAGCCAATTAGATATAAGCGATCGCATAGTTATCTTATCGCGCAATTGATTGGCTGGGCGAGGCCTAACTAACCCCACAGTCGCTCCCACTTGGGATTCTTCTGATGTGAAAAACGGCTGGGTTTGGGAAAGGAGCATGCTCGCCATAAGCGTGGCCTCATGCCTACGTGCAACTACACTAGCAACGTATGTGATACAGTAGGACACAACGCGTTTTAGTCGCACGTGCTCGCAAAGCCGCTTGTCCCTCCGTCTCGCATCACTTTACCCAACCCAGTGCGCTACCCTGACTCTATCATACCGCCCCGCACTCTCGATCACTAGCCAGATTCCTCCCAGCAGATCGTGAGACTGTGTGCCTCGACAGAGCACACGCATCAAGACTGAAACTTACTGCCACTTACCTACCACCGCGGTTGCGCTCTTCTGAGCCGACTTGAGTTCATCGCACCTCAGCTCTCCACTCCCCTCATCCTTCCCTCAGCGCATCAAAAGTCGCCGCTATGGGAAAAGACAAGGGAAAAGGCAAGGAAAAGGCTACTGACACACCGTCCTCCCCACCTCGACCCTACCTTCCAAGCCATTACGACATACCAGAGCGGACTTCTTCGTTGGCGCCGCCACATTCTCAAAAGAAGATAGAACTGCTGAGGCAGAGCCATAGCGACTTAAAACGCAAGGCATCGGAACTCTCCCAAAGCTCGAAGCATTCAAACCCGGAAGACTTTCTCTGGCTTCGGCAAGAACAGGTTCGCAACCAGGATCAGCAGTACCAAGCTCTTTTCGAAGGTCTCCGGGAGTCATTTGCAAATGGCGAGTTGCCAAAGGGGGAGTTTCTGAGCCTGGCCTCCGATTGCTGGAGGAAGCGAGCAAGACTCACGAACGAGGACGTTACTATCAGTCGCCAGAGGGCCCGCATCCTACAGAGGCTCGAGAGAGCAAAGCGAGAAGAGGAACCAGACCACGCCGCTGCATATGCCGAACTTCTGACTAATATGTGGAGAAGTCATGAAAGTCCTGCAAGCTGGGAATCCCGAAACCAACACGAACACAGCCATTGGAAAGATGGACTCCGTCACTTTTATAATGTCAAGGATCCTGAAGATGAAGATGGCCTGTGGTGCCCAATCCTAAAAGAGTATGCATCGCCCCTATATAGGACAGCAGCTCACATAGTTCCCCATTCAATCGGCTATGGCAACGCTGGCTACTTGTTTGGAGAGCCAAGTCGAGGAGCAGAGATTATCTGGAGCATGGGCAATGGACTGGTAATGGACAGCGCGTTGGAAAAACAGTTTGACAAGGGGGACTTTGTGCTTGTGCCTATTCCGACGGAGCCCAGCCAGCCTTCTCGGTGGCGATTCGTTCTAATGAACGAAAAACTTAGGACTTATAAAATCGAAGTGCGATCTAGGTACAAGAAAATTGGGGACTTGGACGGTACTGAACTAGAGTTCAAAAATGAGAATCGCCCAGCTCACCGTTTCCTTTATTACCATTTTGTATCGACCCTGCTGCGATATGTCCGATATGAGAAACCTGGCTGGGCAGAAAAGAGGGTCAATCTCCCAACGGGGAAGATTTGGGCCACTCCAGGACCATACCTACGGAGGAGTATGCTAAAAGCACTTGCCGATGTCATTGGAGATTGCGAGCCCTCCGAGGAGGTTTTCGATGGAGTCTTTGACGGGAAAGGCGTTAAACCACCTGAAGAGGAAAAACTGATTGCTCAGGAAATACTTGTGGATCGGGAACAACGTATAGAAGACGAGATATTTGAGCTCCCCATCGACATATAAAGACTCGGTAAGTATACAATTAATTCTACTCGCCATATAAAGTACATTCTAAATGTTCTAGTTATTGGCTTAACTAACTATTGAATAGTGAGGTTGTGGCGGTGGCAATGCCATGAAGCACTACGTAGATGCATCACCGAACACTCGGCTAGCAATGAACCCGAGGCCTGCCGTGAGGCATTGGAAGCACTTGAGGCGGACAGAACTCCATGTAATTAGCTTAATGAATCGCGAAGATTTCAACAATGAGCTTAATCTTGAAGCCAATATATCATTATATGAGTTTGAGCCTTCGCTGTGTTAGGACTGGACGGTTGCGGGGCCAGTGGCGTTGGATGGATCCGGTAGAGCCCTCACCGCCACACCGCCGCAGCGTCAAGCCCAGTGAGGCTTTCGATTTCAAACAGCTTGCTGCAGCTTACTTATTCTCCATCCTCAGAAAATAGCATCTCCCCCCAAAAATGGGAACAACAAGGGCGTGGCCGGTGCGGGGTCCTCCCTGCTTGTGGTGGCGACATGTGGGATAGTTGTACAATTACTAGTATATCTCAACGTATGTATGTATGTATGTATGTATATTCTATTATGGCCGTGCACCCTTGGGGTATGGGCCGCTACGGAGAGCTAGCTAATTACATCTTACTACCAAAGTGCTAGCTCCAGTTCAGAGACCAACTATGAGAGCTGCATATCCGTTGCTCAACGCTATGCTCAACCAAGGAAATAAAGGAAAGTAATAGATACCTGTTGAAGTGTAGTAGTTGGAGCTAGAAGAGCCTAGGTGAGTAGTTTTCCTTGCCTCGTGTCCGCAGGGCAGTTCCGGCGTCGTGCGCTTCTTAATCGGCGGCGTACTGGCGGAGGCATGTGTAGAGGTGGCTCAGGGTATTCGGTTAGGAGGGAATTCTCAGGAGTAGTCGCTCATTGTGTTCGGCTTCTGCATTTGCTGTATCTTGTTCGCTGGGCTGTAGACGTCCGGTGTCCTTTGCGAATTGTATTGTGGCTTTGACTATGTTGATATCTGGCTTCCACTGCTCAAGTGGCCCATCGATACTCTTGCCTTCTTTCTGTCTGCTTGAGTAGCCACCTAGTGCGTAGGATAGGTCTCCAGTATATCTCAACAACCCTGTGGCCGGTGCGGGTCGGCCACCCTCCCTGTTAGCGCAATCAAGGATACCAGCTAGCAAGTCACAAAGCTTAAAGATTTGTAGCTCTGTTACTTAGTAAACCTTGACACGTCGATCTAGAGAATTCTAGAAGCTTCGCCTAACTAATGCTATGGCGAATTGCTTATCTAACCTTAGAAGATTCTTCAGAGTATTTCTAAGCAGCACATTTCTAAAGTAAAAAGCACATTCTATATGAAAAAGTATATAAAGGGAGCAAGTAGTAATGGCGGCGGGCGGGGAGGTGGTATAGCAAACTTTCAAATGCTCTGTCGCAGCAGCTTGACTACCACCTCGTGCCCTTCCTCTGCTGCCCGTGATAGCGGCGTCCGTCCATACTTGTCCTCCTTCGAGTCCACCTCGACTTTGCCTGTCTCCAGCAGCAGCTTGACTACCACCTCGTGCCCTCTCTCTGCTGCCCATGATAGCGGCGTCCGTCTGTAAGAATCCTGGAGATCTGGATTATACCTATTCTTTAGTAGACCTATTATCGTCCCCACTAGTCCAAAGTATGCTGCAACATGTACTCCTGTCATTCGCCTTGGAAATATTTGACTGTAGCCACTGAGGCTCCCAGAAGCCATCAAAGCCTGGCTGCAGGCGGACGTTTTAGCCTTACTCTCAAGCAAATCTAGAATTGACTGGTCCTCCATCGAAGCGGTCTGAGCATGGTAACCCCAATTTCGTGCGGCATAGTCATAAAGCGGATTCAACCGTAGCCGCCCCTCAAACTCTTCATCTGTTAGACAGAATCCAGTAGCGAAAGTATTAGATGACAGGTAAGTAACGCAAGTTGCTGCGATATCTCTGTCGGCATTTGGAAATGAAGACATACGCTTGAAGTATTCCTGCGTTGTGTAGTGGACTAATCGAATGATATCGCGGTTTATGTCTACCACGATTAACCCGGCGCATATCGAACCAAGGACTCCAATTTCAGGAAGGAAGTCTTCATCCAGCTGTACTATGTCAGCCCTAACAGCAAGAGCATGCCGTATTTCTACAGTGGAGAGCGCAAAACTTCTACCGGGGACTTTGGCTCACGTTCTGTAAGAGTGGCAAGGACAGCGGGATCAACGCTGACATCGTGGCCGATATCTACCGCAAGTACCTGCATATCCTAGAGAAACAGAACAACTTCTCTGTGATCTGTGATCTCACAGTTCAATTCAGAGAGACATGCATCAAGTACTATGGCACGCGTCATCATCTGACAATCCATGCAACTGTCCAGCTTGCCAAAGTTCTCGAACGGCATGAATCTCGGCGAGAGGAAGCCATCGCGATCTACGAAGAAGTTTGCGAGATGATTGCTGAGGTGCAAAAGCACACCAGTGTTACCGAAACCACAGTCACTACGACTACAACCACAATCACCACAACCGAAACCACCATCATCGAGGTCAAGGAGCGATTAGCGAAGTTGTACTCTGCCAATACTTCAACTGTATCCAAGGCAGAAATCATATACTATGAGTCTTGGGACAAGGCCAAATGCAAGCATGGTTACGCCCACGAAGAAACCCTCTCTTGCCTATCCGAGCTCGCCCTATTCCTCGGGAGTCAGAGCACAAAGGCGTGCGCCCGCACCGCCATCGAAACCCTCCAAGGGACGATTGTCGAGATCGTGACCAAGGAGAAGGACACTCAGAAGCTATTCTACTCTGGAGAGACCATTGCCAGACTCTACGCCACCCTCAGCCTCAAAGAAACCGCTTTTGAGCTCCTCAAGGAGATCCGCCGCCAGCTCGCTTTCACAGAAGTTAAACCGAGTAAGAATTTCAAATTTCAGCTCCGCCACGGCTACACAATAGACCGTCGATCTTTCGTCTTTGTCATGGCTTTCGAGGAAACGCTAAAGGGTAACTCACGGCCAACACTCTTCACCGAAATCATGAGCGACTTAATGACCGAAACAACCCTCTACGAGTCCTGGATGCGCTCCCAGAAATACAACAGTTCCTTCGAGGTAACCCTTGGCATTGGTGCCCGTCTTTCCCAATTTCTCAAGACTCATAACTGCTCCGACGAAAGCAGTAAGATAACTGACGAGCTCTGGGAGTTATTCTTGGCAGAGATCGGGACTGGGGAATCCACCAAGCGCTCCGGCATCCTCTGGGAACTCTTCCTCGTCTGTGTCACTGAGATGTCGGTAGAAGACCACGACCTAACAGTTATCTCCGCGGGTGCCAACCTCGTCCTCTCCCGCTATGAAGCTGGGGCCTTCGAAGGCTCCTTCGAGCTTGCAACCTGGTCGTACAAGTACATGAAATCCCATGAGGGTTTCACACTTCAAGAGAACCTGGCGGTAGGGTTCAAATTAGCGCTGTGCATGGCAGGGCGTCATTCCGGCACGAGACATTGCCAGGATCAGAAGCTTTCGCAGAGAATGATGGAGCTTTCGAAGAGTATGCTAAAGGAGTGTTTGAAGGCTAGTGAGCAGGAAGGGATGTCGATTACCAGTATGAAGCTTGAGGAGTTGAGCCTTATTGCTAGCCTATTGGGGGAGCAGCGCGACTACGAGAACCTTGAGGTAAAGATACCCACCGTAAGGCAATGAAAGATTCGACTAACATCCACCTCACAGCGAATTCTCAACTCCCTCTGGCAAGCCCGCCAACTCTCCTGGGGGTATAAAATTATAGCCCAAATCGGTCTCCGCCTCGCCGATGCTCGCGCCGCTCACGGCCGCCCCCAACTCGCCACCGAACTCCTTCAAGATATGTCATACAACCTCCAGCGCGTGAGGACCATCCTCGATCCCCTAACACTCACATGTTACAACCATCTTTCGTCCATCTATACATTTGCCAAACAACCCGACAAAGCCATGGCCGTCCACGGAACCGTCATTAAATCTGCCCTCGCTGATGAAAACAACAGCGGTCACCCAGGCCGCACAGCGAAGGTCGTCCAGGGTCAGCTTCAGCTCCTAAAGCGCTCCTATCAGCGCTCCGGAAAATGGGAGCAACACGAGCACGGCGAGGCAGGCTACTACTCCCTTTGGAATGAGTCCAAGATATTGTTTGAGGACTCACCCTATTGGAACAAGGGAGACGACATTCGGAAGTGGCCTACGAAGGGGGTGCTGACAGGACATAAAGACTTAGGGTGGTGGCATGCACCGAGCGAGTGGGGATTTTTGCAACCGGAAAAAAGGTTTAGTAATGGGGGCGTGTATGGTGCAAGCGTGAGGAATTCGACCAACTGAGGCCCGAGATAGGTTTACAGGTGACGGTTGTATCCATCTCATGGATTGAATGGCTATTGACCTGGACACTCATTTAGAGGCTTCACGACACCTCACCCATCAATTTACTTTGTTCGTCTTCGTTGAGTGTTCACCCAACTATTTACTTCAACCAGTCGCCGTTTCCATTTGTCTCTATGCCCTGCTTTTTGCAATTACGCCAACATGTACTAATATATTTCGCCCACATCCGCTCTGTCTTATAAGACGACTTTCGTTTGTTATGTTATAACTGTTTGATGTTCTCTAGGGTTAATGGCAATTCTTGATTTGATACTGTCCGATTAATAGAGTGATAGAGGATAGTTAGTTAATTTAGGCGCAATCAGCCATGACATAAATTCATTCCCCCTCCACTAGCCCCACAAAATTAAATTCTTATCCGCTAACTAGCAAGTTAACGCCCAATCAAATAGGAAAGCCATTAGATATCGATGAATCGCCCAACTATGCATCCTCCAAGCATCAACATGAAAGCGATCACCGCTATCCATTGACAGTGGAGCCCTAAGCATTATTCTCTATAATGACATCCGAAACCAGAGACACAAAAGCCCAAATCCTTTCTAACATAGCAGGCATCCAGTCTCGGGCTATTCGGCCCTCACAACTCCCCCTTCCCGCCACCCTCCAACGGCCCCCCAACCGAACCTCCCAAAAAACTCCATTAGGTGATAACCTTCGTAGCATTGAAGTAAGTCCCCCCTATCCCCCAAACCACTATTCAGCACCATACTCGCCCAATCGTGTCCCAAGTTCTTTACCAAATACCCAACCACAACCTCCCCCACCCCGCGACAACTTCACGACGTCCTCATGACATTCCTACAAAACAGTGATCTTCCATCTCCAGTGTCAGTTGGCGCGCACCTGTTGAGGCTAGCTCAACTCTGCAACCATTCTGGGATGGGTGGGAGAGGGTGGCCTAGTTAGTTTACCCAGGGAGCCCCCATATGGGATGGCGGTGTCACTGAGGCTACAAAATTCAAGCGTGGGGAGGGGGGTGCGGTCTGGTTGGCGAGGCCCAGCGGTGTTCTCATAAGAGGCGTCGGACACGGGAGCGAATGCTGCGATTCGGCTGGAGAGGTCGCCATCGCACGCTAGGACTTCTATGAAACCGCCACCGTTGGATTTCCCGGCGGCATAGATACGGGTTGTGTCGATGCAATATCTATCTTCGAGGCGGTGGAGGAGCTTGCTGGTGAATATCTAGAAGGTCGCTAGCGCTGTCCGGAGCTCTTGGGTCACCTTTCCACTCCCGCTGTGACGCCATTAATTAAAGCTGCGAGTCCTGGGAAGGCCTCCAAGCAGATGAAGCCTATCCTACCTTGTGGCCCTGTGGATAAACGGCAATCGCTTTTGTATTAAACTCTTGGTTTGGGAGCCGAGATAACTCTCCCTGCTTAGTCATGTTCTCCGTTTGCCCGCGATAGGGTAGGATGAGCGGCGCAGCCATATGTATGTTGTAGTTCTTTGGGACATGTATGCGATAGTGCCGGTTCAGTCCCCGGACAGGGATCCTGAAGCTCTGGGATTCACCGAAGCAAGTGCAATGACAAGGGAAATGAGGGGGAGGGAGTAAAATACTGCGTAGATATCTAGTTGGAGTATCTGAAAGTGCCGTTCGACAAAATGTCGTCGGTCTCACCTGGTCCTTCCCCGCATTTGGCAAGCTACTACGCATTAGGCATGACGGTCATAGATAACTAAGCAAAGATTATCGACGATTGGAGTTACGGCGCGCGAAACCGCCCCAACCACCCTCTGTGAGAGTTCAACATCAGATGGCCGATACCTGCAGTCATTGTGGTGGGCAGATCTTCGGGAAGCTGGCATGTTAGATGTGCCCCACTTAGTGCGATCTGTCTGAGACCTGTTAAGGTGGGAGAGAGATGTCTACGGAAGGGCTGAATAAGAGGTCTTCGTGAGACCTTGAGGGTATGGGCCGATCCAGGTTTCGAATTGGTAAGGTACGAGATTGAAGCCGCAATGTTCCAAGCGCTCTCTAGAACGCAGTACCGCCAAAAAAACACAACTCCCAGGCCACTAACTCACAACAACATCGTCGTGATCAGTTGTAGAAACCACATCCGCCCATTCCTCAATCCCTTTCCTTTCCTCATCCATATACGCTTTGACATACCCCACCGCATCCCTTCCAAGCAACAGCCTCTCCGGCAATCTCCTCCCCTGGCACCTCCCACTCCCCGTCAGTGCCTCAACAATAACCCTCGCCCCCTTAACCGGATCACCTGGCTGCTGCCCAGCAATCCCTTCCACCAAGTTTCTTAGCGGGTCTAAGCTCGGCCTAAGATCCTCAATTACCTTCCGCGCAGAGACTCGAGCGCCGCTGCTTAGGAGGTTCGTACGGAAGTAACCAGGCTCGATGATAGTGACGTTGATGCCCAGGTGCGCGACCTCGGCGCGAAGACCTTGTGTGAGCCCGACCAAGGCGAACTTCGTAGCGCAGTAGGTACCGAATCCAGCTTCGCCCTTCCAGCCACCGACGGAGCCAATATTGGCTACGGTGCCGGACTTTTGGGCACGCATGTGAGGCATTACAGCACGTATGACAGCCAGTTGGCCAAATACGTTAGTCTCAAAGACAGACTTTGCTTCCTCATCGCTACAAGGGGCATTGAGTCAGTTATGTTGGTGTCATACTGTAGATAGTGCAAGAAGGGAGAGCCCACCTGAATTCCTCAATGCCACCAACAACTACATAGCCGGCGTTATTGACTAAAATATCAATTCGGCCGTATGCCCGCAATGCCTCATCGACAGCCTTCTGCACATGCGCATCACCTGCTGTGATATCCAGTTCGACGGTCGTGGCGCCCAACGCCTTCAATTCCTCGAGTTTCGCGACGCTGCGTGCCGTCGCAATGACTTTGTCACCACGAGCAAGAGCAGCCTTAGCGATTTCTGCGCCGAACCCTGAGGAGCAGCCAGTGATGAGCCAGACTGATGACGTCATTATGCTTTCGGTGGGCGAGTTAAGGCGTTTATCTGACTTTCGACTCTCCCGAATGTTGTTTCTTGCAACGACAAACTCAACAGAAATTCGTTGAAGCAATCGCGCTATTATATAGATTCACGAATACCTGGCGCTCACCAAGCATTATCGTTAAACCCGTCTCGGCGCCTGTCGCCGAACGGGGCTTGGGTCTTGAATCCGGTAATCCCGAAAAAACGATAGGATGCCGAGACTCTAACGCAAGCGAAACGCGGAGTGGCAAGTGGCATCGTCCAAAACTCCGTAATCCGGTCGGGGTCTGCAGACTTGGCGGGATGAGGGAGGGATTTCGGCGTCGGTAATACACTCTGGCTCGTTAATAAGACAGTCTATCCAAAGCGTCAGCCTCGGCGTCCCTCCGGGCGCATACACCACCTTCACTCCATTCAGCCGCATCACCGGACACTAGATACTACGCTATAGAGGTTCCGCGTCCAAGTCTGTGCATCCAAGTCCCGTCCACCCGGCTCTTACCACCAACCTCAAATTACAGTAAGACAAATTAGGCCTAAAGTCCTAGACGAAGAGCAAGGCACCATGGCTAAACCGCAAGCTAAACTAAACTAGCTGGGATGGGCTGCAGCCGCACTACACGCCATCTCCAGACTGCTGCAGCTTAGGCGGTTTTCATCCAAATCCCCGGTTTACAATCTGTACGCAGTAGGCTTGGCGACTGGGTGACTGGGAGACTGGGTGAGTTAAGCGGCCAAGGCTTGTTACATAATCACGATCACCAGATTCCGCTAAGGCATGATGATCCTGCTCCAGCCGATCGATAAGATATCTCCACCCCTCGTCACCATCAGGTGGGGTAAAAGAGCCTCCAGAATAGCCTCAAGGCACGATTTGGCGCACCGAGTCAAAAAACAGAGTGGACGCAAAGCTATGAGTCAAGCAACTGTGGCGTGTGAGTCCGCCAGCGCGGAGAGAGTCACCATTGGAAGAGCAAGGTGATCCGACAGGGTTATACCTAGAACAAGTGTCTCAGCGCGCGCGACACAGGATAGCGGGCCCAGCAATCCCGCGCGAATAGACACAAGGACTCAAAACGCGGTCACTGAGAATCACAGCGCCCAAGCTCCGGCTGAGCTGTCGAGTGCGACGCTGATTTCCACGCAAAACTAGCAAAACGGGGGAGTCCGTTAGACAGTCCCGATCAACGGCGGAGGAGGGTTTTTTTCGGAATGGGGTGATGTTGAACTTTTAATTGTTTGCGGTTTGGCGCCCGTGGGCAAAGTGGCGTGAGGTGGTCTGATTTAGGCGTTTGCACCCACACACGCCGAGCATGCACCCTAACGTTTACCATGTAGTCATACCATGTACGCCGTGTATACCGTGTATACGGTACCATGCGCGTCACGACCCATACTTATACGCCTTAGACCGGCAGATTAGGCGTTAAGCTTTGCAGCTGCAGGCCTCATAACCCCCCACACCGGCTGAGCCCTTTTCGAAATTGGGATGGGTAACGAGGTACCGGCAATATACATAATACCCAGACGGCCGCGTCTTCCTCAAACCAGCGCGGGCATCACAACTGACAAGTCCATCTATCTACCGGCACTCAAGGCGCGCAAACGCTGCGAGCATGTACGAATCGGGAGAGTCGCGGCAGATTGTCATTGTGGGTCAGTGGCTCAGATAGCCCTCACAAACCCCGTATTCTGCCCCATTTCCGAGAGGTGAGGGCATTTGCGCTGATGATAAACTTGTCTACCCAACAGGAGGAGGAATCATCGGCTGTATGACCGCCTACTACCTCACGAGGCACCCGAAATATGACCCGAGGCTCCACTCTATAATCCTACTCGAGGGTACGCGGATAGCCGGCGCGGCGTCTGGAAAAGCCGGGGGGTTCCTCGCCACTTGGGCATACCCAAGCTGCATAGTTCCACTGAGCTTCAGTCTCCACGAACAGCTAGCCCGAGAACACAAGGGAGATCAGCGCTGGGGTTACCGTCGCCTACGATGTGCGCAGCTGGCCGCGTCAGGCAGAGACCCTCCCAAGGAATCCACAAGTAACGCGGACAACGAGGGGGACAGGATAACGCTCGGGAAACGCGACACGGCACCTCGCCGGCCGTCAGAAGGCTCCGAGTCCAACAGGCTCCCCGCGGATCTTGATTGGCTTATGCCCGAGACGGTGGATAGGTACGAGGATGTCTCGGACGTGGATTGCACGGCGCAGGTGCAACCATACCTGTTCACGACGTGCATGGCGAAGCTGGCCGAGGAGCGCGGGGTCAAGATCATATTAGGCACGGTCGAGGATATAAACTACAAGGAAGAGGATGACGACGATGCGGAGGACGGGGTGTCAGCCGCTCACCCCCGAAAGACGACTCCACCTGGGAGGTCCTATTCCGGCAGGGTCGCGACGTCCGTGACGTACCGCGACAGCGCCTCGGCGGCGACGCTCACCCTCCCCGCATCAACGATCATCTTAGCCGCCGGACCGTGGACGCCCACGCTCTTCCCCTGGGCGCCCATCTCCGCACTCCGCGCGCACAGCATAACGATCAAGCTGCGGAAGCCCCTCTCGCCGTACTGCATCTTCACCGAGATATCCTACCGCAGCAAGACCAACAACAACCCGGGCAACGACAAGCATGCTAACGACGATGACGGACCCACCAGCCCTTCCTCCCAGACGAACCAGACGAACCACCACTCCCGGCCCAAGCCCATCCACCCCGAGATCCTCACCCGGCCCAACAACGAAGTCTACCTCTGCGGGAGCGGGGACTACACGATCCCGCTCCCTCCCACGGCGTCCCAGATAACCATCTCCCCGCACCACACGGCCGAGCTCATAACGGCTGCGGCCTCGATCTCCAACGACCTGGGAGAGGGCACGGTGACGAGCAAACGCGCATGCTATTTGCCGACGGTAGTGGTGCCCGTGGCCGGCCGGGGTGGCGGGCTGCCGTTGGTGGGGGAGACGGGGGTCGAGGGGCTGGTCTTGGCGGCCGGACACGGGTGCTGGGGGATCATGAACGCGCCGGCGACAGGGGTCATCATTAGCGAGATCGTGTTTGATGGCGGAGCGAGAAGCGCGGACGTGGGGGAATTGGATCCGAGGCGGGTGCTTTGAACAGATGCCCTCGAGTAGAGAACCGAGAACCAGCAGCGCCGGGGCTCATTCTCCTCTTTTTCTTCCTCGTTTTTCTTTTTTTTTTTTTCCCTAGATCCGATGGCGCCGTAAGCGGTTGGGAGAGCACACGTATCCCAACTACAAAAAAAAAGGTGGTTCCTCCCGCAGCCCAGCTCCCATATCTAGTCAGAACCCACATCCAACAAGGCTGCCCGTCGCAGCCGAAGCCAAGCCCCCACCCACGCAGGTAAAGCCTAAAGCCATCCATGCGCGGAGCAACGCGCCCACCAAACCCCCGGGTCAAGTTCAGCCGCGCAACCCAAAGAGCTTAAAATCGTATGATGCCCACCACTCTCACCCGCTCTCACCCACTCTCACCCACTTACTAACCTTACTAAGATGCGGGCTTACCTTACTCACGACCCAACGGTCGCACCGCCAAGGGCCTAGACTCGGCCATATGTTAACCCGGCGCTGCACGCTGCACGCTGCACGCCGCAAGCGGTGTTGTTTCTTATTATTATTATTATTATTATTATTATTATTGACTCCTTTGAATCTCTTAACCGTCTCGGGGCTGGGCGGTGTGAGCGGATATAAATGCAAAGGTGCACAGAGTTGACCGGGCTCAGGCCCAAAAATGTCCGAAGCCGAATAACCGTCAGGATACGGGACACGCCACTTTTTCGAAAACATTCGGGGAAACTCACGCCACCTTCAATGGAGCCCCCGCTCTGGATCGTAGAAAGGATAGTTGATCGCAAGACTCTGGGAAATTGGTTTTGCATCCCAATCGTAAAGCGGCAGGATTGCCACTCTGCCCCGGGTATTGCGGGATGTAGCGGGCTTGGCGCATACGGTTTTGAGAGCGGAGCGGATAACGGCCAAACCCAAACCAGTAGTGTCCGGGGTGCTAGAAGCGAGTGCGCCCCATGTTTCAACGACATGGCCGTAGGGTAGCGGCGCCATCGTACAAACCGCATACCTTAATTAACCTAGTTGAAGATGCTCAAGCAAACGAGCCACCATCGCTGTTGGTTACAGCCACGACGAGGCGAGGTACACGGGCCGAGTGGGTTTTTATTTTTATTATCACTGCGTCCGAGAAGAATGCGCGGGCTAGGTCATTCCCATACCCATGAATCGAAGGTGCCATTGTCGCGAAGGCTAAGGCAACAGAAAGGAGGTAGGCAACAGGGAAAGGGTACTTGTAGATCGGCGCAAATATATATTGGAGACCAGAGAGATCGACAGGACTGACATCGGCGTACATCACAACACCCATCGCAACAAAGAAGAAGTTAGCCCCTGGTTGCGCACAATATAGGCGGTCAGACATGCATGTAGCTACGTGATCTACTCCCTTCGCAGCTGCTTCATTCCTAGGTAATGATATTTACGTATAACGCAAGTATCTAGAAAAGTCCCGGTATCGCCCTGATCGCTGATTTTGGTAGCTCCCTCGTAGCCGAACTTACCGGCAAGAGGGTCTCAACAGGCGTAAGTCCCCCTCAACTAGCTCAGCTTCGGTTGGATTCTAACATGACCATGTCGCTACGAGAGCGAAGGCGACCCACTATCCCAATTGAACATAGCTTAGGTGGGCTAGCAATAAAATAGGCGCGACCGATCTCTTGTTCAACACATACCACCCCCTAAATTGACTTGCTTGAAAGGTCTCGACATTAGGAAAAGTTGATCACCAAGACATCCAGAACCATACCATTGGAGCCGCTTTCTTCGGCACTCCGTATAGAGGCTCTAAGCATGCAAATCTTGGCGAGGCGCTTGGGTTTAAACTACTGGCAAAGCCTTTTTCCGAGGAGATAGCAACCCCCCTGCCAAATTGCTACGGTCTCTAACGCAGGACGCCCCCAAACTCGCACGCAACATAGTAGACTTTAAGAGACTGTCCAAGAGTCTTGGGTTAGTAGTCTCGTGTTACAAAAACTTGCCAATTAAACTGCCAGGGTGGACCAAACTCGGATACTTGGACAAACCATCTAAGGATGTGGTGTGTATAGCGCGCAAACACTCCTTTTTTGCCGCTGCTTGAGGGCTACTAGGTGGTATTGAAAGAATCAGCCATCCTTGGGCTTGGAGACAGAAAGGAGACCGAAATTCCATGGTTAGATTGTGGCCACCGGAGCCCGTGCAAATCTAGGTCGTATCCAGACCCGGTCAACGGGCCGTTCGAGGAGGAACGATTAAAGTTGCCAATGGCCGCGGGTTTGGTAAACACTCCAGATTCTAGCTAGAACACATTTTTGATACCGAATATTTAGGAACATCGAAACGCACCTCGAGATCAACTGTGCCTGGGTCTATCGACTCCTACCCAGTTCTCTCAGGTTCTAGCTCCACACGCCGGCCGAACGTACCCTTTTGCTCAAGGCTATTTGTTAGGTGCGTCGACAGAACCGTCGGACATTGGAAAGAACTAGGCGCCTCTAAGCCACGTCGGGTTTACACTAGCCTATTCGGGCTCGCCGACAAAATCACCATCCCTTCCATACCCGAGCCGCTTAGAAGTAGTCAGTGATACTAAAAACCCCAACAGTCAATAAGTTTCGGGAGACAAGCGATGCTAGGGTTTGTCTCATTCAGGCTACCTTGCGACACTCTATACCAAACATACATGCCTGCAAGTTTTATAGTAAGTCTTAGCAGCCTAACTCCTCAACTCTGAGATAGCTAATTCAACTATTGGCCTATGCCACAAGTTTGAGGACGAGTTGGTGACTCTTTACGCGGCTTCACCAAACAGAGGCGGCGTGGCTGTGTGGTGGTATCCTGGCACTATACTAAGTAAATATAGAGGTACCTAACCCTAATACGGCGGCTCCAACAAACTTTCACGGCTTCCCTAGTTTGGCTGTCTCCAAACATCGACGCGTTGCCTGAATTAGCCATAGGTTCCTAAAATACCTAGAGTTTGACCCTGGCATGGTTAAACCCCTACGACAGAACATCATTTGGACCACAGCCCAACGAAGAGAAGGTTAACTTCACCCAATGGTGGTACGTTATCTTTGTATAGAATAGCGGCCTTGTCATGTGCCCTAACTCAAGATACTCCACCCAGGAGGGAGACCCCCCATCTCGCCCGCACCCTCATCCACGTCTTAAGGAGAACCCTTAACTATCCCCTACAGTGAAGCCCCATCCCCTGGAGCTCCTCGCCTTGACACGCTATGGGTCAAAATGGCACGTAGTAATACACCCTACAGCATCGCCTGTCGGGCTTGGGGCATATACCAACCGCACACACCCCAAACACTACCAAAGACCTACCTCAGTTGACCCTGGAACCAGCTAATGAGGATTTCGACCTTGAAGTTACCCCCTAGCCCCAGATCCCTATGGTTCAGGAAAGGATGGAAACCAAGTGGTTACTCTTTCGTGTAGGGAAACATTCGACAGCCCCCCTAAGGCAAAAGAATAGTAGGCGTACAGTAAGGGTACGGTACACTTTGCACGAAGGCAAAAGCAGTGCCAGCAGCTTCCCATCTAGAAAGAAACAGACCTCCATTGACACTCATTTTCGGGGTTTCATACCTCTGAAACGTTCAATGCCAACCAGCCAAAACTTGAATATGCGATGTCTAGCTGAAGAATGCCGGGTCTGTCTGTGATACCAACAGAAGCAGTTGTATCACCATCTCGGGGCTAGGGAGCCACGCTCTCAGTTCGTTCGAGGAAAGGAGTAGCAACCACCTGTGGCTTACGGGTCCACTGCCACACGACCTCCCTGGCGCCCGTGTGCTAATTTACTGCCACAGCTCCCATCTAGCTACCAGCGAATCCTTCCAAGATCTCGAGGCCATAGGTTCCCCTTCCAGGACAGCCACCTGTATGTCCGTCAATGAGGCAGATTAGAGCGTTACAACTGACCAGATTCTTAGGTCGATGTTCCACCTAGGCCCACCATCTCCATCGCCCATAGTCCAGGCGGCCGTGTTCTGAGGCGGGCGCTGGTCCAGATGAAAGGCAGCAGCAACGCAGCAGACATAGCCAGCCTCCAGCCCACTCGTGGGATAATTTCCTTTAGCATACCGGACCAGGGGTGGACGTTAGACCATGAACACCAATAGTTGGTGAACAGATGAACTCGCCATTCTTGCTGATATTAGGCAAAGGACCACGGCTGCTACGGGATCCCCACCGGAAGGGTCCCTACCGGAAGTTTTGCTCGTGTTTTGGTTTCCAAGACTCCGCAACTATCTCATACTATGATATCGCCTACTTTGCAAGATGGCTTAGAGCTAAGTAACAGCTTGCTAAAGTCACAGACACTGTCTGTTATCGTATTCGTAAACAACTGCGAGAGTTCACCGACATTGCTATCGACCAAATCCAGTCAAGGTTCTCCGGAACCTTAGGTAAGCCCTAGCACTGAAGCATCTCTATTGCAGATACTAATATATCTAAAAGACGGGGAACTAGTCAAACCTCGGGAGCCTCCAGAAGAGAAGTAGAAGTGTCTGCAAACCTTTCTCTTACCCGACTATAACACCAACCGCCAGGGCATTCTAAGTATATTCGATAGACCAAAGAAAAATATTGATTCCTCTTTTAAATCGCTAGCAACCCTAGCACGCGCAAGATCATTCCCACCCCTTCTCTTGACAATACTCGAAACTAAGATGAACACCACAAGACATAAGGCAATGGTGGTTTATATCTTCTGCAGCGACCAGGACAGAAAACGGAAGACAGCAACCCCACTCCTCAAAGCCATCATTCACCAATGCCTCCGATCAACGCTCGACCGGATCAGGAAGCACAGACTACCGACTTACGAAAAACTGGGTGACCAATCCTAATTATCCTCCACCAAGCTATGGGATATCTTCACTAACACCACGCCTCATTCCCATGTGGACAGGGTATATTGCATTCTAGGTGCACTAGATGAGCGCGAGGACTCTAGAAATCAGCTTGCGGAGCAATAGGCAGCTATCTCCCGAGAAACCGAGAAGAAATAGGCCACCTCTACCCACCAAACAAGCTAAGACTCGCTATACCCAGTCGTCCGTATGACGACATTCGGATCCAGCTATTTTTCTTCACCATTACCCGCCTCGAGGCGGGGGCGGAGAACATATCAACTTCGGCCTCGCGGTGTTCATTAATAACAAAGTAGACAAGCTAGCGAAGCTTGGAGGGCAGCAGATATATGAGATGTTGGCATCTAGGGCAGGCGGAACGTTTCTCTAGGTATTTCAAGGTTACTCAATAATCTTAGACCCCATGAACGCTAACGAATAAACTAGACGGGTATCCCCGAGAAGTGCTGATGGAATATGCAAACGAGCGTTACGAGATCCCTAAAGGTATGGGCGAGGTATCCAACATTCTCAAGTGGGTTCTTCTCACATTCCGACCTATGAACCTAGTAAGACTAGGAACAGCTTGCGGGCTCCGCTCGGAATCCGGTTCAATGGCATCTCTGCGGATATAGCTTTGGAAGGTATTAAAGAGAAAATTGAGCTCTGCGGCCCGTTCTTCAAAATCCACTTGAACAAACTCTGTTAATCCTGTCCAAATAGCTAAAGAATTTCTCCAACATTCTAGATCGCCCATCAGCTCTAGGTCCCTTACTCCGGAGTGCATGGTTCACCTCCGTATTGCTTTAGCCTGCGTCACCATCTCTCACTAGAAATTTTAGAAAGAGGCCCGGGTATTTGGAAATCCGGATGCCTCTAACGAAGACTATCACTCATTACCGAGGGAGCTTCTCCTCGGGTATGCTGCCATTCACTGGTATCAACACGTCCCCAAGGAGGGTGAAATAGGTTCCGAGCTCTGGAGCCGTGTTCACTGAAGCCTTCTTGATGTTGCAAAGAGAAATCTCCCAAGGGGAGTTTCCCCCAGGCGCCAAACTCGTTTGCGTATTCTCGTCCGTGCATGCCTAACTAGATATACAGCAAAACCCCCTTAGTCCAAAGGTAGGAAATTAAACGACAAGGATTCTCTGGGAGACAATCCGCTAATACTAGCGGCAAGAAGAGGGGATCAGGCTGTCACACAGCTGCTGGTTGAGAAAAGAGCCAATGTTGGGGTGGAAGCAAGCGATGGCGGCGCAGTGCTTTATGAGATGGCCAAAAGATGTGCTCTGCAGATGATGGGGTTCCTCCTGCAGAACTGTGCCAATGTCGACGCAAAGACAAGCTATGGATAAAAAGCACTGCTTGATGCTGCTTGATGCTTCTTCTGCAGACCACCACGCAGTAGTCCATCTACCGTTAGACAAGGGGCTGGCGTTTCTGTGAAGACCAATAAGGAATAGATAGCCTTCCATCGTACTGCCCCGAATAGGCATGCGGCGGCACGCCTATTGCTGGATAAGGGGTCTGGCGTGGCCGAGAAAGACGCCGAAAGGTGGTCGGCACTCTACGACTGGTAGCCCGGAACAAGCATGAGGCGGTAGCACGTCTACTACTAGGCAAGGGGAGGATATATCTAGCATCACTATGGCGGATAATCAATGAGAGGCAATGTTACACTTGGTAGTTGTGAACAAGCTCGAAGGAGCAGCGCGCCCACTATTAGCAATGAGGGACAGACAGCGCTCCACCCCGCTACCCCAGAAGGTCACAAGGCGATAGTATACTTGCTGCTGAACAAGGGCGCTGACACCTCAACGATGAGTGACTGCGAAAATACAGCACGCTAGCATGTCGTCCCGAGCGGGCACCACGTAGTAGCTCAGCTACCGCCAGCCATGGAGGAGGAAGCTACTAAGATGGATCCTATCAGCGATTAGATCTCCTCCCCCCCCCCCTTATGCCTCCCGATAATAGAAAATCTCCTCGACGAGGTAACCCCACTCCACCCCAAAAGCTAGGCGTAAACACAAACCTGTACCTTTGCTAGGACACTTCCATAAACAACAACCCTGTTTTACGCTTCGTCTCTCTAACCGAAACCTCTCGGTCGCGAGACATGGCCAGCACACCGGGAATCCACGACCACCCCCAGCTCTTCCGGACATCCATCTTCCCTACCCGCCAAGATATACAACCCATCCCCGAAAGCAGACAACAGAGGGGACGGCCATCAGGACGCGCCAGAAACATCACGCGGGTCATCACAAAAGTAGGCCGCAAATAAGACGGAAGTAGTAGCTCATCCCCATTGACCTAAGTCTACTTACATGGCCCATTCCATTTTTAACAAAAAAGAAAAAACGCCGCAGCATCTTATCTCATATGCGTACAAGGTCTGTTTCCCCACAGCAAAACTTCCGCATCCAAG
Source organism: Glutinoglossum americanum (assembly GCA_020080175.1). Lineage (NCBI taxonomy): Eukaryota > Fungi > Ascomycota > Geoglossomycetes > Geoglossales > Geoglossaceae > Glutinoglossum > Glutinoglossum americanum. The sequence continues at coordinate 125,387 of JAGHQL010000047.1, read as the reverse complement.
CCAAAAAGAAATGCCCGAATGCGGAATCTTAGAGCCTCCCCTCCGGCCTAGCCGGTCGACCGCCCTTGTTATTGACGTTAAACGATGAGGCCTCCGCGGCACCATAAGCGTCGAGCTACACACGCACCGATCAGCCAATGCACCCCCCCTTCCTCCAAAAAAAAAAAAAAAACAAGAGAGAAACAACCCCACTCACCGCAAACAAACTAACAAAATAAAGCCCCAAAAACCCCACGATCCACCCCGTCCACCCCCGCATACTCGGCATCCTCGCCCACCCCACCCCTCCACCCCCAGCGCCAGGCGCAGGACCGAGCGTATGCCCCTTCGTCGCAAACGCGGCGCCGCCCCCCGCCGCGGCGCCCCCGGGCCCCTTAACCGCCTTCTCGACGGCATCCCTCAAAGCGCGCGGATCGGCGCCGCGCACGCGGGCGACCTCGCGGGAGTCGCGGAGGACGAGGAAGGTGGGCATGCTGCGGCCGCGTCAGCCGAAAAGCGCTCACGCCAGAATCCCGGCGCGGAAAGTGTGCGGGGGGCAGGAGGAGGAAAAGGGGGGGAGGGGGGGGACCCACGCGGTGATCTCGTACTTCCGCGCGACGTCCTGCAGCTCGTCCGTGTTCACCTTGACGAACGCGGCCTTGCCGGGCTTGGAGTGGGTCTTGGACATCTGTTCGTACGTCGGCGCGATGGCCTTGCACGGCCCGCACCAGTCCGCGTAGACTGCGGTCCGGCTCGTCGGTTAGTGGCTGTGGACGCCGACGCGAAGGGGGGCTTACAGTCTATGACGACGACGTCGTTGCCCGAGAGGATGGTGCGGAGTTGCGCGGCGGAGGTTATGTGCGTTGGTGAAGACATGGTTTTGGTTTACGGCTATCGTTGGTGGTGGATCGGTGGGGGGGATGTTGAACGCCCGGCGATGAGAGGTGGCCGAATATTGGAGGCGCTGACTAATAGACGCCAAGCCCATAGCAGCCCCCACCCAAACCCATACAAAGATCCCCACAGATCGTCCAACCTTGCACCACCCGCCACCAAGGAGTTTGTTTTTTCTTCCAGATCCCACCCCCTTCCCCTTTATTTTATTTTTAATCCTCTAAAAAAATCGGTAGTCGCTGTTTTAACCATGCAAATCTCTCTACTCTCCTCATATCACGTCAGGTCTATGAATAGAGAGGGTCTCTTTTTTCCTTTATTCGAATATTGTATTTCAGTTTTTTATTCCCGTTGCGGGGTTAAGATCGGTTGCTCGACTTACATCCCCCTTCCCCAAGAGTAGTGAGGAAGAAGGAAAAAAAAAGGGAAACAGAAAACATTTATCTACTTCTAAAATATATACTCGTTGGTTTATTTCCCTGATTAGAAGGACAGACAAGTAGGGTGTGCCCAAGTGGTTTTTTTACCTGAGGTCATGGGATGGGTGAGCCCAAAAAATAAAAATAAAAGGGGGGCCCAAGGGAATTTTAAATCGAGATACCGGAGATGCCGTGTAAAATGCAAAAATGTAAAAACGTTAAGACGAGGCCGTATCCCAAACACACAAGGTAAAAGCACCATCGCCGCCACAGCTGTGGAGGGCATGTTAATCGTACACGCAAAAAGGACAGTCGCTAAATGAACACACACGCACAAGAACCTAGCGCCGATACTAATATGAACGTCCCGTTGTGAAAGGCTGCGAGGCGGAGTTCCCCCATCTACTTTCCATAATGCTCGTAAGAAATGAGGCGTGCAGGGGGGGGCTATACAGATATACCCTCAACGCATCCGACCGTGACCAAAACCGGAAAATTAAAAAAATAAGAAAAAAGGGGAGGGTGAGGGCCCTCAAACCGAACTATCCTTCGAAAACAACCTCATCCTAAAAGCCTGTCGGTTTCTCGTCGGCCGCCACTCCCAGAAACGCCTCGCAGGTGGAGCCATCACCGCCGACGTAGTCGTTGATGCACTCTCTCGGTAGGACGGGTGGTGGGACTGGCTCTTCAGGGAAGTCACCGCGTGGCCGTGTTCAATGGTGATGTCCTCCAAGGACCTCCGAGCCGTCTCAGGCAGCAGGAAAGTGGAGAGAAGCCCGCAGAACATAAAGAGCGCAAAGATCTTCATGATGTTGTCGAGCCACGGTGAGCAGCCCGAGCTGTTGCAGTTGGCGGTGGCGCCGCGGCTGCGGAGTGGGTCGAAGGCGAGGGCGGTGATGGCACCGAGTTTGCCGGCTGCGGCGGAGATGCCGTGGGCGAGGGCGCGGTAGCGGGTTGGGAAGAGCTCGCCGGGGTAGATAAAGGTCGTAGCGTTTGGTCCTAGTTTCGTTAGCCCATGCATTCTATTATTCTATTTTTATGCGACTGGAACGGATTATGGGCAAAAGGGGCTGGGGCTCACCAAAATTGAAGAAAAACTGCGACATGATGTACAGAGCGAGAAAAGCCCCGCGGCTGAGATCGTCAAACGCAAACCCGATGATGAGGAAGAATGTCGTCAACATCGTAAACCCCAGCAGTTGCAGATTCTTCCTCCCCATGATATCGACTAGCATGACCGTGAACCAGTATCCAGGGATGGACCCAGCGCAGATGATGATCAACATGCCAATGTTGACATTCTGCAGCATCCGAAATACATTCTCTGTCCCCGCGAACCCCATCGTCTGCAACACAGCATTGTTGTTGAGACCTAGACCGTAGAATGCTATATCCAAGAAAAACCACGACAACGACGTTCCCAACAACAACTTCCCGTTCTGCCACGCCCCGAAGTGCTCCCGGAAGTCCGCAAACGAAGGACGGGGGACCCGTAATTCATTCGCATGGCGCTGCATGGCGCGCGAACGTTGCAGCTCGTCCGGGGGCCTTGTTGGGGCCCTCTTACCGTCCATGTACGCGGATACATCACTCTCGGCCTTCAGTATGTCCCTCGCCACATCGAACGTGTATCGCGGGGTCTCAGGGATGGTGATTCGGTAGTAGAGAGCCAAGCAACCTGGGAGCGCACCAAAACCGGTGATGATACGCCACATTTTGTCTGCGGCGAGAGCGCAATCACTGCTGCAGGTTTGAGGGGTGGCGGAAGATTTGAGGGAGCCTTTGAAGGTTTGGGTGATGATAAGTGAGACCAGGGTGGCCGAAAATTGGCCGAAGCCTTGCATGGCGAAGACGGAGCCGATCATAGCACCTCGCCATTTGGTCGTCGCGAACCTGTATGTCGTGCTTCATGTTAAGGATATATAGGAGAGAAAAGTCATGCGTGATATCCCCACAAGATGTATGAAAGGGTTCCACTAACTCCGACGTAATGATCGCTGACAAAGGGTAGTCACCACCAACCCCAACACCCATAAGAAGCCGCCAGAAGATCACAATACCAACCAGATTCAGGGCTCGCGACTTACTCAACAGCGACTGCGCGACTGTAGTGACGATAATGATGATGAGCTCGATACCGTACATCTTCTTGCGCCCATAACGGTCAGCGAGGTATCCGAAGACGATCTGGCCAAAAACAGTGCCAACGGGCGTGGCGATCTTGACGGCGGTCTGGGAAGGCGTAGGCATGACGCCCCGATCATAGTAGACGAGCCCAAGCAGGATTGTGACGGCATTAATAGCGAATATCTGAGTGCAGCGCGAGAGTTAGAACATGCAATCTTTCAAAAACCCCCACCGCAACCCAACCCCAAACCCAACCACAAACCCCCCGATATATCTTTCGGAGACGGCGAATCTATATTAAAAACCCACATCGTAAGAGTCTGTGAAGAATCCCGCGCCAGCAACGACGATAGCTCGAACATGATTCCATCCAAAATCCGCCTTATCGATCTCCGCGAGCGCGAGGCGCCGTCGTTCGTTCGGGTCCACGATGTGGAGGTAATCGTTATGGATATTGTGGAACGCCGAGTTTCCTCCTCCCGTCGCATCCACCAGATAGGAGTTGTACATTGCTGTCTTGGAGTTAGAAGCAGGATTTAACCCTGCCTGGTCCTAGTTGTTCCCGATATCGCGGGTATTGTTGACTGCCGGCGAGGATCAGCCTTTGACGACGAGACATGGGAGCCATAGGGCATTATGAAGATACCTGTCCCCTTAAAGTGCGAAGCTCTGCAGATGTTATCCTGGTCCTAACGCCCGGCTCTGTTCCACGGGTAACAATCGGCTGGGGTGGAGACGACGCCAACACCATCCAAGAGCCAAAAAGCTAAAATAAAAATATAAACGAGAAGTCAAGAAGTGACAGACGGGCGGGCCGATGGGGGTGGTGGTGGGCCCGGCCAAACCTGGGATGTGAGAAAAGCAAAGATGCTGCCTCTTCGCTTGCTTTCTCTGCCTTCCTTGCCTGGCCGTCCCGAGAAATAAGAAGGTGGAGGGAAGAGAAGCAGACAAGAGGAATGCAGAAGCGAGCGTGTCGTCGATCACTCGCTCTCAGTGCTTCAGTGCTCCATGCGACGCCATCGACCAGCTTATTCAAGCAACGTATGCGATTCTCTTGCAGCCCAACAGCCCATGGATGGGGTCCAAGGAGGCAAGGGAAAAAAGACGGAAACGGGATATGATTGATCCACTCAGCCAGCTACCCCGCACCCCATGCAAATACCAGTCAAATCATAAGAAAGTCATGAAGGATAACGGTGCACGCCCCGGCGCAGCATCATCTGGTTGGTCGCCTAGTGCAGCGGGCTTGCGGTAGCTGCGGAGGTCCGGGATCCGGGAGGCTGGGGTCGTTGCGGTGAAGTGAATCTTGTGCGATGCTGGTTCGTCCAGGAAGCCAAGGGATCCAAGGGATTGGGATATCCTCCCATCTCTAACCATAGGTATGAGCCGGCGAATTGAGTTTGAATTTTCGGGGGACATCCCACCGACAAGTCGTGAAGAAAATTGTAAGAATACCGTTCTCGCTACCCATTTGATTAAAACGCGCTGCGCCCGTACAACAACAACAACAACATGCTAGTACCCCGTAGGTACCCCGTAAGCAAATCTCGCTGCGACTAACGCGTACGGGTTGCGGCCTGGCACTAACAACACGAATTCCAGAAGTGATCATTTCCACTAAAGTATCTTGCATTTGTCCAATTCCGTCACATTCCACCAAGGGGAACAACCCCCACGCAAAAAATATACCCCCATGCTCCTCGACGTTGCCCAGCAAAATTCTCACCACGTGCAGCGACGATGGTGCACATCGGAACCTACGCGCCGGCGCACGAGAAGCCCGGAGGTCACCCGGTTGGTTTTCTTCAATAAACTTTGCTTTTTCCTCTGGTTAAACTGGCATTGAACTTTGGATCTAGGCCCGGTCCTATAGAGATAACTGGGCGAGCAACTTTCGGCATTTGAAAACTTGTCCAACTGCGTCACTGGAGTCGAGTACACTATATAGAGAAGAGTACATGCGCCTTCGGGGATTCGAATCCTTCGTCTGTGCGTTTCCCGCTTCCTTTGCAGTTGCGGCGCAGGTCTCTGATCACGATCGCGCTGTGAATCGGAGGAGACGACTGTGACTTTAGCTAGCTGGTGACTAGCTCGCTATGTGTTAGCAGTATTTGCGCAACACGAAAGGAGATGAAAGACGGACCTGAGCGTGTTCCACAGCATCATCACAAATCAAAAACAGCCGCCGAAACAAATTCCGTACGAAGGCATTCCCCGTGAAAACATCCGACTAAACATTCCCCAGTTTCCTCCCCGCTTACGTGAAGGGTATCCCCGATCCCCGATCTTCATCCATCGCTTGCCTAGCCCTAAGCTGAACTTCCGCATTGAGGAGAAACCAGTCAAACCTCCCACCACATGCATCACTCTCCTTCTTGTCGAGCCCAACTCATCCGCCCCTTGGATAAGAAGACAAGACTCCGCATAGTGGCCTCCTTCCTCTCCTTTTGGATGGGACGAGAGCCCGATCTCCAATCTCTACCCACGAGCCGGAAAATTATCCAAACTCCGCCTCTTGAAACTGTAAATACAGTGCCGCATGTCGCACAACATATTTCGACTAGCGTTACCGCCCCCCCGGGACGCTTTTCTCGCCATGCATCTTTCACATTCGGAACGATCGCAAAGCCCTCTAATTCGCCCGATCCCTATCCAATCCATGCGCTCCGTTGCATCGGGCACCAATTAGGAAGTGGCCCGCCAAATTCATCGGTACTGTTGTACGTGCGCAGCTACTATCATCCCGTGTCGTCGCGTTTTTAACTCGAGAGGCTAGTTTTAGCTTAGAGAAAGGAATACCAGTATCTCAAACCTAAAAGATAGTGGCGACACAACAAAGTTAGAAGATGGTGCCTTGAAAAATAAAACACTCTTAAGCTGAGGGAAAAGGAGCAAGAACGCGGCCCGGAGTGCCCTTCCAGCCAGTCGGCCTGGAGAAACCAATTCTCCCCTCCTCTCCTCTCCCCTTTTTCCCACATACTGGCACATACCACCAATGGAACTAATGCAAGAGCCACGTTTTCCCTTGCAAGACATCATCTTTTCTTCATTTTTTCCGATCGAACCAACCCGAGTTGTTGTGGCGTTCGAGAAGCGGGACGGCTCGACGAGGCTGGGACGGAATTGGTTTTTCCTACCAATCTCTTTCCTTTTGCTAGGCATCCTAAGCGATAGTACCGTGTCTCGAGTCATGTCTCTAACCAGAAGTACTTCCTCCATGAACCACTGGTGGAGTCGCTCGCAGCCTCGTGGGGTGACAATCTTCAGGCCGGAGAAATCCTCGACAGGAAATTGCCGATGCAACAAACTCCATGCCGTCTTCCCACCATCACATCGCATCGCATTACCCCGAGCCCAGTCCTAACTATTCCCAAACGCACGTTCTCTAACCCCGCATGCTCGTTTGTCCCGCCGTACCAAACCCATTTGTTCAGAGTGCGTGTAGACCCCTTCTACATTCGTATGTGGTTTGTGCTGTGACAACTACCCAGCATGCTCCGTAAACACGCAGGACAACGGGATGCGATGCTGTTCCAGGTCCTCATCCACTATGCGCGTTCTATTCTAGAGACACCTAGTGGCAGAAGGAGATTTCGGAGAATATCAACAAATTCGGTAATCTGGACTCCATACTTTCGACCTCAACTCGAGGCGAACAATGATATAATGCTCTCTTACATACCTTCAACCATAAATATAAGATCTCTACACTCTACCGTGATACCGGCTATCTTACGAATTCTGTATCGGATGCTGTGCGGGTAACATAGGAGTATATGTTCAGGGAATAGACATTTATATTTCCTAGTTATGTTCGGGTTTTCATAATATAACGTTCCGATATGAAGTACCTCCCCCCCCCCCCCCCGATCACATGGAATATAGCAAATGCGAAAAAACTTCATATATTAGGGCAACTGAATAGAGAGCTTATTCAAATCCCCTTTCACACCTGAATAAAATATCTTCCTTTACAACAGGCTCACCTCCAGTTTCACTCTCTCTGGTCATTTATGATGAAAAACTTCCCATCATCGCCTTCGACCATGCGGCCAAAGAGAGATACTAGTTCCGTTGTGGTGAGTCTAGAGTTCTTGAGTCAGTGGCTAGAAGTTACAAGATGTTAGAGGCAAAACCCTGACCTCCCATTCGGATTGTCATCACCCAGTACCGCAGATATTTGCACTTTTTTCCTAGCCTGCATGGCTAGGAGTCCCTGGTCTATCGTATCGGCAACGGTAATGCGTCGAATGTGTGTTTCTTTCTTCTGTCCAAGTCGTATGACTCGGCAGAAGGCTACGGGAAATGCTAATTAGCTTAAAGTGTATTTTGAATGCGCGATCTTCCTCCTTCCTACCTTGTTGCTCGATACACTCATTCCACCATAGGTCTACACAGATCACCCTTGATGCCATCGTAAGGTTTAGCCCAACTCCACCACATTTAAGAGAAGCAATCAGCACCGTCTTCTCAATGGTATACTCGAACTCCGCCAATGACCTAGTTCGGCTTTCGTGCGACATTCCGCCATTATACTAGAACCTGTTAGAACCATGCGGCTATGCGAGAAGCCTACCGTTACTCACTTCGCAGTAACCCCACCCTTCACGTTCACAGATACGCGCCAAGATGGCCATCCTTTGATTTTTTAATTTTGTTAGAGAAGCTATTGTCAAGAACCTCGAACCCTTTGGAAAGGAGATAAGAACACACATCATCTTAAACTGGGTGAAGATAATGATCTTTTCTGCAGGGCTCTCTTTCTTCCAATCGGAAACCTGAGATATAATGCCCAAAGTTTTTGCGGACGGCAGTATCCCACTATGGAGGTCAACGAACTCCAGATTGTCTTTGTTATTTATAGCAGTCTTATGGCGTGCTCTGCTTCCTGGCTCGCTGTCCCCACTGAGCTCAGGTATGCCCTCGCAGCTGCTACTGCTATTAAAAACAAGGCCACATGCCTGGCAGGCAGTTTGGCCGTGACCTTTGTGCGCAGCACGCTCGCAAAGTGAGTTCAGACACTCCTTGCAATAAGCGTGCATACAGTCAAGAACCACCGCATCTTCGGGAACCCCGTGGCACAGTTGGCACAACTTCCGAAATTTCAGCTCGCTCCACTTCTTGGAAGCCTTCAAGCGCCTGAGGAATATGACAAATCTCTGAACGAGATTATCACCATTACCATCGTTCTCCAAGGCCCCGGTATCGTCGGTAGCCGCACTATGATAACTATGATATATGGTCGACCTGTCTTGCGATACCAAGTTCCTGAGTTGCTTAAGTGTCTTGATCTGTATGTCATCAGACCGATCTTCCGGAGCAAGAGACTCTGCTATTTTGTCAAGATCCCTGACGGTTAATACCTTTGCGATCTGTTCTTGCACCAGAAATATGTGCGCGGTTAGCTGCCGCAGACGTAGAAGCATTGTGAGAACATTTGAATACATCTGATCTAGTGTTCCTAGTAGAATATATCTGCAATGGGTTAACAGAAAATATTATGACACAGTGATAGAAGAGCATGAATTATTACCCATTGATGGTTTTGATATACTTCCAACGGAAAGCGTCGTACACTGCTCGTTCCACCCCGTTAAAGTTGACTACGATCGTAGATTCGCTATTGGAAGGCAATTGTATCAGCGGGGCACCGAAGAGACTATCTTCGCGCATACGCCGAATCATGAACTGCCTGAGGGCAGTTTGTAGTTTATCATTTGCAACTGGACTGTCCAGCTGACAAAACTTCCTCTTGAAATCGGTGAAAGAGCTGGTCTCGTTCACCCTTAAAAATGAGAAATAGGGGTAGAGTTCTTCCACGTTACTAGAAGAACTAGTTAGTAATATGTATATTCGATAGGCTGAGTTGGTTGTACTTGAGTATTGGCTATTAATAAAATATATTAGTTAGGGTTGCTGTAAGTGGAGATCATTTCTGCTCACCGTCCCGCTGATTGCCCACCGGCGTTTCCCAATTAGCGCTCTACAGGCAATAGACGTGCGAGACATGTGATTCTTGATCGCATGCGCTTCATCAAGAATTACTCTATAAAACTCCATGGAGTGTAATAACCCTTTCTCGTTATTGAACTTCTGCTCCCACCAGGCTTCTTTCTGCGAAGTGTCAGAGTATTCTATTCTAGACCTACAAGGGAGTGGTCGCATACATCTATCTCACTCTCCAAAGACTCTGGTGGGTCATATTTGGGGTATGAACTCGCAACTTCGTTGTATGTTGTAAGCCTATATCCCAAGTTAGACAACAAGCCCAGCGATCCCAAGACCCAAAATTCCACAATTTCTAGGAGTAGTTGGAGGGACTCTCACACAACGTCCGCATACCGCAAGAGTTTAGCATTGACAATCCGTGATCCTGCATGATATCTGACAACAATTTCGAAGATATCTTTCTCTCCATGCTTTTCGATCTCACTGATCCACTATACAATAGTTAATTTTGTGTGTATAACTAGGCTTGTGGGTTACCCAAAAATACCTGAGTCACAAGAGCTGGTGTTGCCACTATAAGAGTAGTTTTGCAATGAGAATTTGGTGGTGGTGGATTGCTGATCATGGTGGCTAGTTCGAAGTTAGTAAGTTCCTTTCTCCTATATCCTGTCTTGTTTACCAATCATGGTAACGGTTTCTGTTCAGATGCATGGTCAGTAAATACATTACATATCAAAGTTTCAATAAAGTTACGAACTTCCCAATCCCATCTCATCTGCGCTTAGCCCCCCAAGTGGCTTGGACGGTCCATTCTCTCTCACAAACTATTAGATATGAGTCGAGTCATATTCACGCTCTAATTAAAGTTAGAATTTAACCTACCATAAATGAAGCTGCAATCAGTTGATAATGGTGCAGGCTTGAGCGCATTCCTACTCCCGTCGGTTCGCTACTTCCCAAAAATCGGATTACTTAGGTATATACTGTGCATACCTTTCATCAGCCAACTTCCATTCCCATCTGCCTTTACTCTCCCATGACCAAATATTTTAGAAGCGTTCTCGAGGTTCTTTTTGTCAATGCGAGACACCACTTTGTATTCTTCGGGGATAGATGCTAAAAGCTCCTTTAGAGCCGCTGTTTTTCTTGTCTCGGTGAACCCCGGTTGCACTGCTCGTCCGGAATTCGCAATTGCATCTAGAAATGCGCTGGTGCTGCCAAGGCTGTTGATGTTGGCCAATTTTAGTCTGGCTATTTTCTTGCTGACAATGGTCCGCTTTTTCTTCTGGCTCTTTGGCTTGGCGACCTTTGCTCGAGGCGCATCCTTGTTTCTCTTTCGTTTGACTTCCGTACCAATAAGCATACTCCTCCGCAATTCTGACTTGGGAATCTTTGTGGGGGACTTCCGTGGCTTTTCCGACACCCTAGATATCTCACTGTAGTAGCATTATAAGTAGTTATTCTCTTGTACCATAACTCCATTTCAGTCATACTCACATCTCGCCTTCTGAGGACGTATCTTCATATTTGCGTTTCTTCTGAGGTTCAGGGCCTCCAGCACCGTAGGGTGTAGAGCCTTCGAATTCGCTTAATTCGGGTAAAGGATCGTCGTTAGAGTTATCATTGCCATTACCAGAGTCACCACCGTAACCGTCGCTGTAACTATCCCGACGCTGGATCCCTTTATGTCTAGCCCTGGAGGAGCAGTCAGAGCTATAACCTAAAAGTATAAGGTCATTCTTACGATGGCGCATTATCATCCCAGATTTTGACAGCTAATTCGGGAGGTCCTCTGGGTGGCTCTGAACAAGCCGGATCGCCTGGGGTAATTGTGTTGGTTGGTATTGATTCGGGTCCAAAACCTTGGCCATATATTATCTTGTTGTTGTGGTAGGCCGACGCATTGGCACCCTTTTGAGCTGAGGGAGCATCCACGGCATCGTCCATATTGCTCTTTGAATGAAATCCAAATCTAGAGGTTATTAGTATTTGTGATAGCGCTAGGATTAACATGTGGGCTGAAGTGAGTACCTTATTAGCTTATATGTTAGCGATTGGTTTGGTCGGAGGCAGTTCGGATGGAAGAATTCGCGTCAGGGAGCTGAGCGCAACATCGCCTTAAGGGTCTATTGGGAAGCTTGAGGGAAGCTTGAAAAGGGCTACAATAAAGACCACTTACAGTGGATGTATGTTTACCTAAACCACAAATATCTGCCAACTTTAAGCCAATGTAAGTTATTAACGACAGGTACGACGAGTAAGCTAGGGAGGGTGTGGCGATATAGAAAGAAGGCTAGAAAGGGTTAAATGACCAAGTGTGATAGAAGTATTGGATAAGTGAGTAGAGGTGTTGGGATTTGCGGATAGATGTAAGATTTAAAGAGTAGATGAGCTTATTAGAGGTGAATGGTATGTGGAAGATGTAGAGAGATATGCTAAAGCTCTCGAACGCATAGGAGTCAGAGTACGGCTTCAGTTTGTTTGAGGTGAGATAAGGGCGAGAATAGGCAAGACAAGGTGGTGTTTGTCTCTAGCTCGGAGGTGAGTAGAACGTTGGTAGATGACAAGGGGTTAAGTATGAGGTGAACAGTCGACAGTCTTTATTCGCGTTGAACTTACGGAGAGCACAAACAGCGAACGTGATAATAGGTGGCTAAAAAGTTGTTGAAGGCGAACGATTGTATGAAGAATGACTACCGTTTCGTAGCAGAAAAAAGCCAGTGAGAGATAGGATTTAGGTTTCGTTTTTAGTAATTGTAGAACCACTGCTTTTGAGGTGAGGCTTAGAAAACGTAAAATTAGTAGAAGATATTATCTCTACAAGATAGGTAGAAAGTTAAGTAGATAAAGGATCGGAAGAGCCAAAAAGACAACATTTACCTTCAGCCTGGAGGTAGGAGGAATGAAATTGATGAGATGATAAACTCTCAAATTGAGAATGGCTCTCGTGCTGTAAGAAACAATTAGATCTAGAATCCAGAACCTAGAGTTCGCTTTCAATAGCCGTAGAACTACTGCTTCGATATAAAGCCTGAGTATCGGATAGGTAGTTGAGTTGCTGCTTCTAGTTCTGAAGTTGGAATAGAGAAGTAGAGGGAATGAAAGATTGGAAGACTTGGGTAGATGGTAGCGCTTCCGGTTCCGGGGGTTAGCGGAGAGAGAGAGATTGATAAGAGGCAGAGTCCAAACTCTTAAATTAAGCTATCACTTGCTTGCTTTGACTTAGCAGAGAGCAACGATGAATGTAAGGAAGAGTGGCAGAAGGATGGCAAACGAAGTTAAGAAGAGATAAAGGGAATGAAGACCTGAGACTGCTGTGGACGTAATCAAGAAAAGAAAAGAGAGGATAGGGCTGAAGCGAAGAGAAGAGTTGAGGTAAATGAAGAGATAAAAATATTCACTCCAATGATAGCTATGGGCTGCCACAATGGATATCAAACTGAAAGTACTATCAACTTAATAGTCCCGTCCGTTGAAATAAACATTCATTGATTTTTAACGTTGTATTATCCGCTACACCTTCACCCACTGGTGTGCAAACCTTCAGACAGACCAAATTGTTGAAGCATTTTGACCTCCCCCCACAGCCAACTAGTCCTTGTATATTTGGGAGATCTTTTCCATGAAAGTCACCCATGAATCCTCTATCCCATTGGTATTGAGAATTGAAGATTCCCCAATAGTACCGTTGCTGCAGAAACCTTCTGACCACGTATAGAGGATTGACCAAGGGTTCTCGGTTTTTCGGGGGTGGAGTCATTTGGACGGTGCTTAGGCACTTCGTGAGCACGGAAGTACGGGCCAAAAGCTCGCAATCAGATGGATTGCCCTTCGAGCCGCTATACTAACGCCGTGCGATATATTATTGAGAGAAGTCCCCGAATAGAACGCTTCCCCAGCATCCCCGACCTCGGCACAAGTAGCGTGAGTGCGATGCATTTCAGCTAATCTCTCTACATAATGAAGATAATCGGGATCCAGATCGGTCGGGGGCTCAAACCAAGGCCACATTTCTGATTTTCCCTTGCTCCGGCTAATTTATTCTTGGCCCTTCCTACTTTGTAGGATTTATCTAGTACTGTGGTCAAATATAAACCAACTAGGATCTGCTAGGATTTAAAGATGACAATGCGAGGGACCTCGTTACCCGGGTGGTTGGAACCTGCAGTCAACAAGGGCAACGCTGAAGGGCAAGGTTGTGTAATATTCAGTAAAGCAGGGGAATGGTAGATCTGAGACCTTCGACCCGACATCAGCCAAGGCAGATACGGGGCGGGCAATCGTCCGCCTCCGCAACCGTCAAATCGGTCGATTAGGAGGTTCAAGCCGCAGTCCAGCCGCAGTGGGCTTGAAAGGAGGGTCGAATAGCACTTTTCTTCCCCGCAGGCGGGAAGGTAGAGTGCGAGTAACGGGTCCTTGGACGCCATGATACCAGTGTGTAAGCCAAGGTCTTGTCTGACGAGGCCTTGAGTCGGCCCGTTTTTCGTCCCAACTTTGACGCATTGGTAGTCCCACAAATCTAAAGCATATATGCACAACGAGAAGCTGCATATCAATAGCCTCCTATTCGCGATGATGGACACGGGTGAGCAGGGCGGCATGTCGTTGGGCGGAAGATTGTCAGGAAAATCCGCGCGCCTCGGGCGGAAACAACCCGAAGGAAACTCCTCTCAATGTCCCGCACTCACATTCCCTAGGCATGGGGCAGTATTCCAACCCTTTGAGATCAGATAGTATAGTTGCGCACCTTGATTCCAACTTTTAGAATAATATTTAGGCATGCTTTTTGGCCGATGGGGGTGTCGCTGAAACTGAAGAAAACTACCAATTTTCGCATGGATGTTGCAAGTATTCCAGCGGGGTGCTCAGTCAGCGAAAAAAAATACCACGTGACACGCCACTGCGATAGGATACTTACCTCAGTGTACTCAGGCCCCGACTTGCTAAACCTAGTTAGGCACCACCTCGTCCTAGGGCCTGAGTCCAATTATACGATTTTCTTAGTATCCGCGATAATTGTATTAGTGATGAGTAATACCACCGCGTAATTATGATCCTGACAGCAGATGCAATCACCTTAAGGACCATGATCAACACCTTTAAAAGCAATCTAACAGAATATAATTGATCAGTCTTGGATCCTTATAATTGATTGAAATTGCTGTTAGGCTAATTTTTCACAAATGCCATATTCAATTTCAGCGAGCAATTTTCGTAGATACTAAGAAAATTGTATAAATGGACTCAGGCCCTAGGACGAGGTGGCGCCTAACTAGGTTTAGCGAGTCGGGGCCTGAGTACACTGAGGTAAATAGGATACTTATACTAGGACATAACGTATTCCACAAACGAGCGGCCCACTCTGTACCACCACACCAAAATTTGTATGTAAAGATACTTCTGCTACGACTTTCCTTATACGGAAGAGGTATCTTTGCATATAAATTTTGGTGTGATGATACAAAGTGGGCCGCTCGCTTGTGTGGGCCGCTCGTTTGTGGAATACGTTAGTGGATTGGGTTAACAAAATATTCGATAAGCGAATCATGTGTCAGCGCGATTTCGCGATCCCACCACGCGTTCCTAAATCTTCCCAAGTATTCATCGCAAATCGTGGTGGGGCTCTCCTTGAGGACTTTTCTGTCGATGACCTGTTGTTAGGGGGTGGCTGGCAGTTGCCTTTGCTGGGCTAGCGAGGGCTCCCTTCTGTGGCTTATATTCCGTAAGGCTGTGTTGTGGCCTTTGATCGAGGGTTGCCTTGTTCGGAGACAAGGCTCGTTTACTATATCATACTTCATTCGGGGTACACATCTACGCCCAGCTTCTTCCGCATCTAGGATCCTTCTAATCTTACATCCCCCGCACCAGGCATCTTCGTATCCGGTTTCTTTCGCTCAACATTCTTCACACTTCAGCATCACCCTTTTTCACATCCTCCATACTCAACGTCCTCCACACCCAGTCTCTTAGCACCATCCGCACACCAATACCCTCCTTGCCCTACATCTCCTTCATCAAGCGTCTTCGCTGACAGCCTCCGCGTCCAACGCTTTCGGTAAATCAACACTCATATCCAACTTCTTCCGCGCCCATCCTCCGTCCTTATACTCTTCACCTAGCGCCCTATGCCCACATACCCTTTTGGCTCCAACATCGTTTCCGTATCAACCTCTCCACACCCTACATACTCCATATAATTTCCCCCGGATCCACGATCAGGGACTTCCGCACGAGCGCATACACTCCAAGCTCTTGCTTCTAGCGCCTATTGTATTTCAGAACATCACATTGGTACACCTCAGCGCAGTGATGCCATTAAAACACCGTCGCGAGCAATACTCATCCTTCACACCTAACATCAGCCTACGAGTGCGTGAGAATAGCCAACAACCTGAGGTCGGCGGACCTGGAGCACCACCAAAGAGACGGAAGGTCGGTAATGAGGCTGAGCCCAGCGAGAAGCCCCTCGGTGATAAGCATGCGATTCAAACGAAAAAAGAGGTGGATATCAAGGAGAATATCAACCTTGGGACTCGAATGGAGGACACACAGGGGGTCACTTCACACTTAGGAAACGTTGAGGTCATCGATCTACTAGATGACGAGGACGATGAAGACGAAATTGATCTCACCGAACGAGAAGCTGTTATAGAAACGAAGGCAGAAAAACATCGTCAACCGATTCTTAGTCCGCCCTCGAGCAATGTGCCGAATGCGGGCGTGAATAATGTCCCCCCGAGAGGAATAAAGTCTAAGTCTAGTAGTGAGGCGAAGGCGAAAGTAAACGAAGACGATGAGATTAACCAAGCGGCGAATTGCATCCTCCGGAGTGCCATGCCCGACTTAGATGACGATGAGACCAGCTGGATGGACCAGATCATTCATAGTCGGCCATCGGTAAATGGTGCAGCCAATCGCATAGAAGTCGACACTCTTGGCAATGTTCAACTGACTCAAGAAGAGATAATGAATTATCTCACTAATCTAGAGAATCGCCCTGGTCATGTCAAGCGAAGGGGCCGGCTCATGAAGGCTAAGGATCTGCATCGGGAAGGTTGGGAGGCAGACAATAAAGGCACTGCCATGGGCGAAGTTTTAACTGGAACCGCGACATCAGCCGGGCCAGAACTTAGCAGCCAAGATGCCATACCTAACAGGGATGAAGGAGGTGAAGAGGTAGATCCTATCCAGGAAGAAAAGGATCGGGTGGTTGAAGCGGCTAGACGTCTGCATTGTAGACGCAAGAGGAAAATTGTGACCCGGCGTGAAGAGGTTCTAGACGATACCGTTCCAGATGGAGTGAAATCCGAGGGCTCAACTGAAGACATGAAGGTTGAAATCTCAGCTGTAGGCATGAAGGTGGAGGCCCGACCTGATGGTGTAAAGGTCGAGGCACCAGCTGTGAGCATGAAGGTCGAGGCCCAAGCTGAAAACGTGAAGATCAAGTTCGAGCCCGAAGATCTAGTTATCATTGCGGAAGGTCCAGATGGACGCCCACGCCGATATCGAAGAATCGAAGAACTCAAGTCCTTCTGGACCGTTCCAGGCATGACAACTCCACTGCTAGATCATCAAATCTTAGGTGTCGACTGGATGGTCAACGACAAAGAGAGGTCAGAGAAGGGCCTACATGGAGGACTAGTGGCGGACATGATGGGACTCGGGAAGGTGAGCTAGCCATTCACAAAACTTCCCTTCGTTCTGCGGTTCTCATTAGAAACTTGCTGAGGCGATATAGACAATGCAAGCGATTGCTACTATGGTTCTCAATAAGCCACCTAGTGATTCTGGGCCAAAGGATCCCCACGTAACGCTTATTGTTGTACCAGCAGCGCTGGTTCACCAGTGGAAAGAGGAGATTAAACAGCACACTAAAGAAGGAGAGTTTAATATATTCGTTCATCACGGTAGCAACAAGATAAAGAGCCTTCAGCATCTTAGGAACCAGGATGTCGTCATCACATCATATCACACCATTATGAACTCTCACCCCAAGATGAAACGACCCAGCCGACACATGTCAAAGGAGGAAGTTAGCGCTTGGTGGGAAGAGCAGTGGGAGACTCGCAAGGAGTTCCATCGTATCAAGTTTTGGCGCGTCATTTTGGACGAATGTCATTCAATTAAGAACTATAGAGCGAGAACTTCTGGTCAGTCAATGTGTAGCCCTTCGCCACTCATGATGTACCCTTGCTTATGGGTGCGAGCCAATCTACAGCCGCCTGCACAAGCCTTAGAGCTGTACATAAGTGGGCTATCTCTGGGACGCCCATTCAGAACAGTCTCTTTGATATGTACCCCATATTCCGCTTCCTTGGCAATAGGTTTAGCGAACTTCCTGTTTTCAAGAGCATTTTTGGCATTACAAGATATAATGGTGCAGCTCGGGCCGCGAAAGCAATGCAAGTGGAGCTGGCACATATCATGATGCGCCGAAACAAAGAAGATATGCTCTGTGGTAGAAAGCTACTAGATCTTACTCCCAAAGCGGTTTCGACCATCGAGGTAGAGTTCAGTCAGGAGGAACGCGCACTCTATAGGGTGGTGGAAGCCAAGACTATCCAGCAGGTCAATGACCTCAGAAGAGTAATATTAGATTTCCCGCCCTCCTAAAAAAAGCCTCCAAGCTAATCAACTTTCCAGAATGTTGGCGGAGACAATGAGTTCTATCTTACTGCTTTAGTTCTTTTAATGCGTCTTAGGCAGATCTGTAATCACCCTTATCTCATTAGTAAGTAGCAGCCGACTAATTCTATGCAAATATCTCAACTGAGCAACTACCACAGTGGATGCCATCAAAAAGGACTTCTCCATCGACGATCTTAAAGCGGCGTTAGAGCAAGAGGCAGTGAACAATCCGGTTTGCGAGTCCGATGATGACGAAGATTTGCCCGAGAACATAATGGGAGCTATTAGCCAACAGAGGCCTGTTACTGGAGCGAGTAGTGGACTACGTCAAATTCTCCAAATCGCACAAACAGAAGCGGCCGGAGAGACCGGCACATGCTTTATATGCATGGATATCCCAGAGGATCCTGTGATGACCAACTGTCGCCACGTCTTTTGCCAAGGTGAGCGTTTCACAATTCCCTCTAGTCCCGGGTAGTACTGACGCGGCCTGAAAATGGCTAGGTTGCATCACATCAGTTATCCAACGAGCAGCTATGGATGAGGGAGACGGCGCCAAGTGCCCCTCATGCCAACGAGAGATTACGGACCAGGAACTCAGAGCGTATCTGCCAGACCAAGACGAAGCCGATGGCTCAGGGGAGTCACTGCATAACAACCACTGGCTTGACCAAGTGAAAACTCTGATGCCGAGCGCAAAGATGGAGGCTTTGATGAAGCAAGTAAGGTTGTGGAGAGAGACTCGCCCGGATGATAAGATCATCATCTTTTCACAGTTTGTAGGTCTCTAGTTCACCCACGACTCTCCGTACTGCCGCCAACTTACAAACTCAATACACAGATCAAAATGCTCGACCTTGTCGATCTCATCTGCCAAGACGATGGCTATGAAACAGTCCGCTACACCGGCGGAACCTCTCTTAAACAACGCGATGATGCTTTAAAACGCTTTAAGCACGACCCTGACTACCCCATCATGCTCACTTCACTCCGCGCCGGTGGTGTTGGCCTAAACCTCACGCAAGCGAACTTGGTCATCTCGATCGACATGTGGTGGAACGCTGCGGTGGAACATCAAGCATTTGATCGGGTGCATAGATTAGGGCAGATAAAGGAAGTTTACGTGAAGAGGTTTATTGTGAAGGAGACGGTTGAGGAGAGAATAAAGGTGCTGCAGGAGGGGAAGTTGAAGGTTGCTGCCGCAGCTATGGGGGAAGGGTTGGGGAGAGTCAAGAGGCTAGGAATGAAGGAGTTGATGGGATTATTTGTGAGTTTTTCACTCCCATTATACTGAGTTTCTTTTTCTAGGGGGTTAGGGTTAGTTACTAATAGCTGAGCAGGGAAAAGTCGTCCGTGGCGAGGATGGTATCGATATGGTCGTTCAGGCCAATTGATCTCATGGCTCCTACTGCTTAAATGATACCCCTCGGCTAGCGGCCTATTGTTTTGGTTATATTCCATTCTCCATCAATCAGAAAAAAAGTCACGAGGTTTTTCCTACAATGCAACATAACCAACTCATTAAACAGGTATTTTTAACGCTGAAGTTCAAGACTTTATCGATGACCAATTCTCTCCTCAATTTTATCATGGCTGTTTGTCCCCTAAACAAGGTCGGCATTCATCGGTATGAGTGAACCAACGCCACACCGAAATCAATGTGGTGAAGAAATTATCCTGATTGGCACACTCTATCTACGTACTCTCCTAGGATATACCCGAGAGCATTCCTTTAAGCGCAAACAACAAACGCCCACGATCTCCGTCCCGCCTAAGCGCCCCCCCAATTGCTACTGATTTACATTCATGTTGGCTGGTGCCTAGGACCACGGAGTGGGGGAGTGAATAACCCTGCTGCTTATCCGGGGTGTCAGCGATGAAGACCAACGCACGGGGGGTACGACTCGAATCCATCCTTCCTTATTCCCCGGATCCGACACCGATTGTGCTGCTTACTCATACATGATTGTCATCCCAATAAGAACCCCTTTCATTTTCGGAAACCTATTTGCTCCGCTGTGCTATACAAACATCAGTTATTCAATAAAAAAGGTCCTTCTATTTTCGGCCCACATCCGTCCACGTACTTCCCAACTTGGCTCGACTCCCAAGCGCGTCGATCTAGTTGACCTACTCATGCCTCAATACTCATCTGCCAACTTCTTATTATCGCTAGCCAGATTATTTAGCCGCCTCTAGCTCAAACGATAGCTCTTCTCGTCGCTTTCTGAGCCACCATTTTCATTTCCAGCCGACTTGCGAACACTCATAGTCTCCCTGCCGCTGTCTTTCAGTTGAGAACTTGGAGTAAATGCAATTCTTTAACCTACTCCTTGTGCCTACGCAGTCCATTTCCCTCGTATCCTACCACCCCCCATCCTCCTATCAACTCTACGGAGCCCTCTGTAGGTATAATATGTCTTACAACGCTCGCCTCACCCAATTTTCACTCGACCCACCCTTGTACTACCTACTCTACTGCCTCTCCTGGGCCATGTATTTGTCTCTACTTCATATCACCGCCTACGCAGTTCGTTTCCCTCGTATCCTACCGGCTCCGCTCTTATAGGCGGGCTTTGTTAAATTATTAGTTGATATGTGGGCATAATGCTTTTTATTGAGATGGATACGATACGGCACTACCTGGTGCTGAGGAAATTCTTTTAGGTTATTCGTGCGAGGGAGGATAAATTATCGTGTATTAGATAGCAAAAAAACGTATGTTTGCGTAGATGGCTAGGGTCTATTACACTCTGTGAAGGTATACATATACAAAAAGAAAAAAGGAGGAAAGTTAGGAGGTAGGATAGCGACGTTCGACCAAAGCTGCGAGATGTCGCCATCCGTCGGGGATCTTGCGGAACTTGAGTCTCGAGTTATTGGGTATGTGCGATTTTCTCACTTGTACACACATAGTACTGCTTCACACACTCCCCCCTCCTTCATAATACCTCTAAATCTCCGGCAACACGTTCGTCCCTTCGGCAGCCACCCCCTTCAACTCCTTCGGATCGAGCCCCAACGCCTTCAGGATAGTCGGAGCGATTTGCTTTGTGTCGACGCGGTCGTCGATCTTCCTCTTCTCGAGCTTTGGGCTGCTGACGATGCAGGCGACGTGTCTATCGAGAGTTAGAATGCGAAATGGGGGAGTGGCGGTAGTGTCTGAGTTCAGAGTTGGGGGGGTTTGGTTTGGGGTTGGGGAAAGGGGATTTTACCGATCATCTTCACTTATGCCGCCGTGTTCGGCAATTTTTGCGGTGGATTTCGTGTAGATAATGCCTGGTGTCGGCGCGACGATGATGTCCGGAACCGCTGGGTCGGTTGCTGGATTACCGAATCCCTGGGAGATGAGATCGGCACCGGAGATGATGTCGTTAATTTTGAGAGCGGCGCGGTTGCTATTGAGGTTGTTGACTGCAGCCTGGAGGTCGCTCTGTTTGTCAAGGAAGATGAGGGCGATGTCGTCACTCTGTAGACATGTTAATTGGCATTGTTAGCCCTCGGTTCGGATGGCTCTGTCTGCCAGGGAAGACTGACGGTTTGCCAGGTCACAGGCACTCCCGCCGCATCCGTGACGTTAGCGGGGGGGATTTTGCCGTATTTTGTGGGGTCGATCGGTGCCTGGCCGTGTTTGGATGCGATGATAATGAGAGTGTCGTCATAGATGTTCTTGGCTTTGAGTGCAGCGACGACTTTACCTAGAGAAGAATCGACAAAGTCAATTGCTCTGAGGAGGTCTGGGGTAAATGGGAAGTTAGATGCCGCGACATATCCCACGGTTTTCTGGCCCACGCTGACTGTTTGAAAGTAAGCGTCGACAGATCTTTATCTGTGCCAGATATGAAGGGGCATATACCGGCCTGGAAATTACCGCCAAACACTGTAGGAATACTAGAAAGTGTCCCCTCGGAATTATCGGGGGTGGTCTTGTTCAGCCAGTCTAAAAATGCGTTCACGTGAAGCGTGTCATACGTGATGGTGTCGTTGACGGTCACCGGAACAGCTGCAATCTCTGGGAAGTACCCTGTGGTCAACCCCGTGCCGCTGGGGCCCCTCACAAGGTCATAAGCGGGGTGCTTGTCAGTATATGCCGTCTGTTTTCCCTTGGATGTCACGACCTCGAACACGGTGTTGACGCGCAGGCGCTGGTGGGGATAGAGCGTAACGCATTGCCCATTGATGAGGGCCTTGGGGAGGTTGTCAGGGTTGATTCCCCCGGAGAAGAGCTGGGTAGAGTTGAAGTCGATTGACTCGTCATAGGCAACTAGGATTTGTTAGCCCTTTGGAGGCCAATAACCGCTCGGCTAACAGTTGGTCGTTGTGGTAAACCACTCACTTTCTGCCCCGGGTGGCCCCGAGCAATTGCTACCGATAGGATACAAGCTGCGGTCCCAGATATCGTCATACCAGACTCCAGTTGTCCTTGGAAAAGCGCCAGTGAACAGAGCAAGCGTGCCTGGGAACGAATCGGACGGGCCGGGACAAAAAGCATTGGTATATTCGTGCCCGGTCTCGAGAAGCTCGGCGATGGTGGACTTGGGCCTTAATGCAACGTACTTCTCGACATCGCTGCCGTGGAAGCCGTCGATGCTGAAAACCGCAACATATTTGTGTTTCTGATCTTCGCCGTGATCTCCACCGTGACCGTCGCCGTCGTCGTTTCCAGCTTTAATTGGGCCCGTGAGTGCTGCCACGACCGTAATGACCAGTGCAAGCCTTGAAAGCATTTTTAAACGATTGTGTGATATATCTCGTAAAACGATTGAAATGCCGGGCCCGATAGTGGCTCTCTCACCTACTAACCTCACTAGAGGGGGCCAAGGACTAAGGCTTTATACCTCTGCGCAACCTCCCTGCTAATCCCGCGTTGTGGTGTTCTATACAGCGATTCCGACCCCGCGTCCGAGGATCTCGTATCACCCCCACCAAAGAACCAAAAGAGCAAACAACACACGCGGCCCATAATTCCTGCGATGCAAAACCCCCAACACGTGTAGGGGAATATAGAATGATTGGACACAATGTCGTGATCTTCCCGAAGCCACATATGTTAATACAAGCTTTTTCCAAGACGATTGACAACGGTCCAATTACGACTCTGGGGTGACAACTCGGTATTGGAGGGATGGTGAAATGGAAATTAGCACCACAGGCGAAAAAGAAACGTTGGAACGAAAAGAAAAAACGGAGTTTCATCATCAAATTGCTGGAGCATGGGTATTGTTTAAAGGGGATATATGTATCCTATGTCTGAAGTTTACTCTAGCATAATGGTTGACCTATTAGGGTATCCCAGGGAGATGAGATAATTGAGCTTTCTATCCGTTTAATTCAAAGCATCACGTGCTCCAGCCAAGGAATTTGACTCCATCCTCAGCTTCTTCATACCTGGCACCTCCCAGACATCGCGGCATTGCTTGGGCCTAATCATCGTACTCGTGGTGTCATCCTGATCGACAACAAGTCGTAGGGATCTAGGATAGTCGCAACGTTTGAGCATTTTGAATGTTTGATCAGCTTCGTGGCCAATTGGATTTGGATACTTTAACGTAATGCGGCCAAGTAGCTGCCTGGCAGATTGTCCGAAATATTCCAAGAATCCTTTACGCGCCGGAATGCTTATAAAGTAAAAACGGGTGCGTGTGAAGAATTCTTCGGCGAGTTCTACGCCCAGCTGTCCCCATTGCTCAGGGGGATACGGGGAAAAGAGCTCAGAAACTGGCTCGAGGTGACTGGGTTTTTCATAAAGCATATCGTCATTGCTGAGAGAGTGGAGGTGGGGATCTTGCTCGGCGATGGACTCAGGGTCGTCTTGATGCGCCTCGAGTTTACTGTCATGCCATTGGGAGAATGTGTGGAGCGAATGTAGAGTAGAATGAGTATTGATTGAAGAAACTAGCTAAGAGAATGTGTGTGTGTGTCTAATATTCACCGTCACACGCTAAACCATAAATGAGCATAACGCAATGCTCGAGCGTGTTAACACCCATCCAACAGAATGATATTACCGCTTTGTAAATGGTGATACCAGTGTATGCATTAAAGCTAGCAACTCTGTTAGAGGGCTTTCCCTCAACACGTGGCGGTAAGCCGCAGCCGCCGAGGCGCAACCCCGGTGATAGAAGGTGTGTCGCCGTGGTCCGGGCAGATCCCACGCAGCGGTATACCGCAGCCGCTAAAATACAACCCATGGTTTCTCTTTGGCGAACAAAGCGATACCTCTCCTCCCACCCCCCACCCCAGATTGGATTGTGGGGGGATAGAGAGATAGGTGGGAAGTATCTCTTCCATCGTGGCGTGGCGGGAACAGGAGACCCACAGTGCCTCTCCCTCTCCTCGCCACTCTCTTCTCCCCTCCTCTGGCGAGAGGGGTGGCGACTCGACCGCCACCCCTGTGGTGTCGCATCGGCGGCGGGCATGGACGCCCAATCTGGCCGACTAAGTGGGGGTAAGTTCCCCTTTTCTGTGGCTGCAGCGAGAGGGTGTGCGGGGTAGGTGGTGGGGGAGCGGAGGGATGGTGTCGGAAGAACGGCGGGTGTCTTAGAGTGAGGAGGGACTCCCGCGTGGAGGCGGGTGGGCTGGAAGTTGGCCAGACTGGTGCTCACACCTCTTAGAAGGAAGGGCCAGTATGATAGAGTCCTCCATGGTTGAAGATGACGGCACTGGTTGGTGCCTTGATATCATCTGACGAAAATGGAGTCTAAAATGTACTCTTGTGCTAGTCTGGAAAGATCTTTCCTTTATGAGAGAGCCGTCTCAAAGATGAGGCAAGGATATCTATCTTGTAAAAAGATTCGGCATATGCCACAATGTTGCACAGACTTAGCAACAGCATAGGACGAATAAGGGATGATTCCCGCTGTAGCAGGTGGCGATGGTCGTTGCGCCATGGAATGCGTTTCTCCCAAAGGCTCTGTCTTCAGCATGCGCTGGCTAGGATGCGATCCCAGGCGGCAGAGCGAGAGGGGTGTGAGCGGGGAAGTCGGATCCACCCGCCCGCTTGGGTGCTTGAGGTGCTGCTCTGGGAAACGGCCATTCTGGAGAGCGACCTGGGGGCTGGGTTTTGGTTATCCCAGCCCCACCCGTTGTTGGATGAGGTCGCCTAATGGGATGGAAGAGAGTAAACCGAGTCGGGTAGACTTGCATTGAGTGGGCGATGCCGAATACAGGTAGGAGGTCATGGCGGGTAACGATTGGTGGGTAGTGGGTGACAAGTGTTTGATAACGGCTAGTTTACCAATTGACATTGGGAAAGAATACCCCGCCGCCACGTCCCCTGACTGCCTGGCCAGCTATCTCGGGAGCTCCACTGGGCCTTGAGCATGACCTCATTCCTAGCCAGAAGCGAGTGGTTTCCAATCCCCCCATGAGCCCAGGAACGACTTCCTAGGAAACCCACCAACACACCATCAAGAACTCTGCCTTCTCTTCTCCCGACCAAAAAGAGTGATTGTTTGTTTATGTTGTATAATCCCTGTCGGAGATGACAAAGATCATACAACGTGGACGCGCTCGAAGAGCCACAATATCCCCGGGAGCCACAGGAGGAGAGGGTTGCTTCGTACCGAGTTGCTGCAGGCGAGAATGGGCGCACGGTGTCGGCTCTGAATGGGGGTCCTGAACCCCGAAAGGTGGGATACGCGCCCACTGTCTCCGCCTTTCCCCTGGGTCGTTAGGAGAGGAATTCCCTCCGTCCTCCCTTTCTCCATCTTAGGAAGCGCCGTTTTGTCATGCGTCTCTTCCCCGTCCGTCCCCTTAGTACCTTACGTCATTCCGAAACCGTCTCAGCCAGACGTACGAGTTAGCAACTAAGCTCACTCGATAATAAACCCTTTTCCACTTTCCCCAACGGACTTTGCTCAGAAGTGACCAGGAGGCGAAATACCCCACAAGGAGTAACAAACTTCCAAGATCGACCCAGAGAGCGGGCCGCCGGAAGGCGGGTATTCCAGGAGACTAGAGGGTGATCTCCTGGAAGACCTCTGGCTCCGCTAGCCCGAGAGGCAGGATGGCGTCGAACACCGACGCCGCTGCGGTGGTTAGGTCATCTGGAAAGATGGCGAACTGTCAGTATATCTGGTAGGAGGTAGGGCCGAGATAAAGCAGAGCACTAACCTATCCCTGCGCACGCCGTTGAACTAGTGGGGGGAAGAAATCTCTCCTCTCTGTCTCCCATTATATAGCTCGGCGTACTTGACGTTATGCCTCCGCATCAACCCCACTGCCATTTTCAGTGTCATTCGAGCTTCACTCCGGCTCGCGTTAAGATGTGCATATCTCGCGAGGCCCTTGCGGATCTGATGAACTACCATATGAAGGTGGGAGGGAGATGTGCCCTCCCCGTTGACTAGCGGAGCAAGATGGTCGATCGCGGCTTCCTCGACGTGCGAAGGCAGAGGTGCTTACCCTCCCCCCCCCTCGCGCCGTCCCGAATATATCGCAACGACGCGAGGAGGGGGGTATCTGCTCATCTCCGGTATACCACTAGAGAGGAGGGTGAGTCGGACTGTAGTAGGTGGGAAACACCTAGACCGCGATCGCCGATATCGTCTTTGGCTTTTGGTGAGGCGGTTCGGGCTAAACTAGGCTTGTAGGTGTCCGGGAAGAGGGGTGATTTGGCTGGAGGAAGATCCACTAGAAGCGGCTCTAGCTCCGCCGGACCGGATAGATTAGCGTCTAGGTGACTGAACTCGCAGACGGGCCGGACGGATATGTGTCCGGGTGGTTGAACCCAGCTGAGATGGCTGCGGAAACGGCCCAGACTGGATAGTCCGGGTGGAGGGGAGCGACAATGGACTGGAGGGAGATGTGCTGGAAGCGGCTTCAGATTAGATTGGTGGGGGTGCCTAGGGGAAGACTTGCTGGAAGATAACTCCCTAGCGGATCTCTAGATCCGCGGGGGCTGGGCACAAGAGACTATTCATGCAGATAGCTGGCCAGTTGCTGCTGTGTGAAAGCGGCCCCATTCCAAAAAGCAGCTCTCATTCCGTCCTCTCTGGCAATGCTCCTCCGAGGATAGGAGGGGTTTGTCTGGTTGACCGCCGTGGCGTCTTCTCCGCTTTCCCTTCGACCAGCGGCCATCTTCCGAGTCGACCTTTCTCTTTACCCTCTCCTCTTCTCCGCGGAATTCTTGTTCCCGCTCGTCACTCGGTGGCGGCGTGGGTGTCCGCACCCGGTTGAAGCCCAGCGTTTCCGCTCAAGCCTAACAATATCAAGCCATTCTCCTTGCAGATCCCCCGCTCCCGCTCATCACTTAGTGACGGTGTGGGTAACACCGAGCCCCTCTCCTCCTTGATTTACCGGCTGATGGAGTATCTCCGCTTCGTTGACATACCCGGCGAGCTCGGAATAAGATATCTCGATAAACCGGGAGAGATCTTTGCCATTCAATGCTGACAAGTTGAGTAGGCAGGATGGTGTCTCTCTTGTGGAGAGAAAGCCTTCCGGAAAGGCTCTCGCCGTTCCTGTTCCGAAAACTCTGCTTTCGGACCGACTGGTCCAAAGCTGGGCAAAAGCTGCCACTTCCATCCGTCATTGTCTGCCTCGATTGCAGACGTGTTTCACTATCACTGATTTCCACGAATTCTGGCCGCCATGCCATCGCTCTAGCTTCCTTCCCCCCGTGATTCCTCTATCTTCCTTCCTCCATCATCCCAGCTTCCCTTCCCCCCACCATCACTCTGGCTTCCTTGCCCCCACCACTACTCTAGTTTCCCTCCCACCGCACCCGACACTTGTTGGCTTCTAATACCCACTCTTCACTATGCAAGAAACACTTTTTATCACAGCGGCGGCCGACAGCTAGACAAGCGCCAAGCCGCCGTCAATGCTGCCGCCACGATTGGGACGGGGTGAAACATGGTCAGCTGAAGCCGCCTCGAAAGATACCAGGGAGCGGGAGATGTGGCGGTCGACAATGACCCGTATTGGCGTGACCCATATCGACTAGAATCGAGAAGTGTGGGCTGACTCGCCTATGTGCAGGGCCATAATTTATTAAAGTAAATGGTGGCTTCGGGAGAGTCAAATAGTGTCTCGTTCCAGGCGAAGGCTTCCGTGGCCTCCCAGGATTTCCTTGTGCTCCATTAACTCTTGGCTCTCGATTGCGACCTCGAGGAAGTCGCTGAGAGTCTCGTACAGGATGCGAATAGCAGCGGAGGACGAAGGATCACCGATTTTGAGAAAGTGGAGTATCCACTGGTCCAACGCTCCTTTCTAAATTAGTGATATAAGTAACTGCTGGACATTTGAGGACTTTTGCGGGGTACGACCGAGCTCTGTCAAGTGCTCATCGTCTGGACGGACTTCTCCTGTGCCAAACACTCGTTGGCAAGCGCAGACGGGTAGGCGGCTCGAACAACCAAGGCATCTCCAATTAGCCCGTGTCAAACGGAAGGGGGGACCCGGACGCTGTAGGTCCGGGCCCCGGTTAGATGCCCAGCTGCGATGGCGATGATAATCTTGGGGAATGTTGCCCAGGAAGGACTCTCAGTCTTCTGCGCTGTCCATGGCCGTTTTCAAGGGTCGTCAGCGCGGTTTGCGGCTTGGGCGTTGCTGTGGTGTCTTCTTCTCCACCTTCCCTCCGACCAATGGCCATTTTCCGAATCGTCCTCTTTCTTTACCCTCTCTTCTTCCTCGAGGAACCAAGTTCGGAGAAAGATATCTCAACTGGTCGGGAGAAACCTTCACCGTCAATGTTGTCAGTGCTGATAAGTTGCCTGGTAGGATGGAATCTCTCACTTGAAGAGAAAGCTTTCCGGGGGGGGCTCTCCCCATGCTTGTTTCGGAAACTCTACTTTCAGGTCAGCTGTTGCCCAGGAGGGGCACTCAGTCCCCCCCCCCCCCCCCCCGCGCAGACAGCGGGTTGTACCAGAGGGGGGATGAGATCTCCTGTCCTCAGCGCAAGGGATCCGTTGTTGTCCCAGCTTTTCCTATCTCCTCCCGCCGCTACCGCACGGGCCATTAGCCGCCTTCCAGGCGTTCGCCGGGAGGATAGGATATCGGGTATAGCGTCTAACGTCGTAGGTGGTTTTACCGGGGATCAATGGTTGATACCCCTTCGCTGTGCTTGGCCTTGGGCCTTCCCAAAGTCTGCTCTTTCACCCTCTTAGCGTGCCCGGCTCATGGGCCTCTGGGTTTTCTCTCTCTCACCCTCTCGGATTGATTCCCCTCCTCATAATTCACCCTAGATACTCCTCAAATCAGCTCCCTCTAGTAGCGCTTAGCCTAAGGGCCGCTCCCCTCTCACCTCGCCAGCTCCTCCTCGTTATCGGCTTTAGCTCGAGTTTCAGGGACGGTGTTTTCTCGCGTAAAGGCGGTCCCAGCGAACTGACCTGTTTCTTCTATCGTTCAGGGGTTGTTTTTTCCGTAGGTCCGGCTATTCCTAGGCTCTGGAATAGGTCTTGTTGTTCTCTTGGTTCCTGGGCTGCTCCCGGGTGGCCCTTTGACTTCATTGCCGGCTCCCTCTTCTTTCTTAGCTTCCTCCAACTCCTTCTTCATTCCCCATCTGGTAGGGTAGGCTGTCACCCTGCTTCTTGGGGAAAAGTCGGCAGATTGTCCCAGTATCGCCCCAGAGGTGCCCCCGCTCCACAATGGGGAAGTGGAATATGTTGTTGCGTTCCCCAACCATAGTGGACCCCGTCCCCCTCCTCTCCCCAGCATCAAACCAATTCCTAGATGCCACCCACACGCCAAATCACCTAGCCTTCGCACTTGCACCCATCTCTCGCCGCAAATTGGCGAGTTGTTCCCGGGCTGCGTCCGCAACCTGCGGAATAGGTATGGTGTTGGTGATGTGTAAGGACGAAGGAACCGAAAACAGCAAGATATATTGCCGGTGTTAAAGGCCAGCCGCGTCAGCGCCACACGGTTTAACACCGGGCCGAAGCGCCCATTCCTGCTCACCTGGGATCCCCCTGCTCCGTGGGGCTAAGGCTTCACCCTCGTCGCAGAACCAAAAAAAACTGTGCCGCTGGCTAATACCGCCCCTCAGCCGCTTGGAAGCGGGATGCAGCGCAACTCTGAGGCGAGAGTGCGGAAGGTAAGGTGAGGGAATATCTATTCCCATCTCCAAACACTAGACCGAAAAATCAGGTCCTACAGAATGTAGGATGGAGGTCCACCACTACAAGGTAGAGGACAAGCCAAACTACTCCCAAATCTTCTTCCTTCGCCGGAAAGGCTGGCCACGATGGCTGTGGTGATAAACGCGATGATCAACTTGCACTTTTGTGGTTGGTTTTGCGGGTCATTATCTATAAGTCATGTAGAGATATCTGGCCTCGAACCAAGGCTGCCACCCAGCCTCGACAGGGGATCGGTAGATCACCTCCAGTGTCAAGCTACAGCTCCTTAAGCAGGCCTTCGATTTGTTGATCTACCCCTTGTTAGTTTGGATGCATGCATGCAGTGCCGTGAAGACCCACCTCTCAGATCTGAAGGTTCCGGGTTGATGGGTCTGCCTTCGCCTTGCATGGCCGTGTGGACTTGGACGCCCTGCTTTGGAGTTTTCAGTGGTTTGTTTGGAAACGCAGCCGCCAATAGTGAACCGTTAGATAGCCGTAGGTACCGGAAGGCTAAATAGCCAAAACTCCGGGAAAGAGGAAATCTCGCAGTTCCAGTCGGCCGCCAAATAAATGGATTCGAATCCCCCAATGACAGAACGAAAACGCGATATCAGCAGCATATCCCACCACCGGGCGGGCCGTGGGTGGGTGACCCCTAGGCGGGTTGTCGGCTCTGCCTTTGCTATACTTGCGAGTGGGTTGGTAGAGCTTGGCGAGAGTGAGGTTGGCCAAGGCTGACTGGATCGAGTGAGGGGAGGTCGGTAGTTAGTGAAATGAGTCGACGCGGAGGGCGGGGAGGAAGGGTGGTTGTAGCAGAGGAGTCGGTATCTTCGATTCAGTCCCCGGAGGGGCGAACCAAAGCTAGGTAAGTAAGTAACCCTTCACTCGGCATCTCACCTACGATGTACCAGTCCACCACGGGCTGCGTACGCGCGCGTGCCCCGCCTTCCCGTAAGTTTGGAGGGCAACGGCATGCCACGAGGCAAACGGAGGCGGCCACGGTCCATCTCCATATCCTCGAAACCCAGCCTCTGCCAAGGCAGGGGGACGTTCATCCCCCGTCTGAGTATAGCGGCGGGCGCCGACACGGCCGACAGGGTGTTGCTGTTCGCGGAGCGTGACCGCGAGGGCAGGCGTATTGGGCGAAGTCGAGTGGTTTCCATGAGTGTGCAGACCGAAGTGCTTTCAGTCTCGCCGAGCTTGGCGGCGCGACTCTCCAGAGCCGAGTGACCCGGTTGGAGTTGTCCATGTAGTCGTCTGTAAGGCCAGCTATATGCAGGAGGGAGATGTGCTAGTTGAGATTGAGTGGTTTCCGCAGCGAGTCGGATGCCTCTAGGCCACCGTGGTTGGCTGCCGCTCCCCGGTTTTAAAGCTTCATGTGCACCACTACGCTTGCCCGATTTCTCTCCTCCATCAGAGCCACCCATGCCTCCCATATTCCAACGCCAAGAACCTTGAGAAGGTGGCTCATAGTCAGGGCCTACTAGCGGGCCCACTGGCCATCTTCCAAATCGACCTTCCTCTTGGCCCTCTCCTCCTCCAGAAACTCATTCCTCCGCTCGTCGCTCAGCCCTTTGCGGGATGTCGTCACAGACGAGTGATTTGGTTTGAGCCGTTGCTGGGTTTGGGTGGATGCCGCCGCCGCAAACAATTGATGAAGCTGGTGTTGCACGCGTTCTCGTTTGGAAGGCGTGCGGCGGGTGGACAGAAGGGAGATTTAAGGGTCGCGGGTGGCTGATTTCCGCGGCGAGTGCGTTCGAAAGGGCGATATGTCTCCCCGGTGGGTTTGTCGCTTGCGCCTGGAGGGCCTAGTGGGGGTGGCTGATGTGCTCCGCAATCAGTGGTTTTGTCTTCCCTTCTCCGTTCGCGCTGTCTTCTCCCTCCGCTCCTCACTCCCCTCTCTACTCATCATCTTCTCCCTCCACCAACCCCCAGCCTAGCGCGTGCCCACTAAAGCTCCCTGCTACTCTGGTGGATCAAGCTCGGGGGAGGTAATACCCCAGTGCTTGAATAGGAACATACTCCCCTACGAGCCCTTATGTTCGGCCCAAAAGTCTTCCCCGCCGGAAATCCCAGTCCCATTTCATCGCACGAGGTTTTTTTCGGCGATGAGATCTCCCAGGGTGGCCACTCAGGCTGCCATCTCCATCCCTTCATCCCTGCCCTCTCTCTCGTTATCTCAGAGGAATAGGGGAGTTTTTCCAGCCCTTTTTTGGGAGCAACAGATATTTTCCTCACACACCATAAAGTAGTCTTAAGGTCTAACCAACAACCCAAGAATAGACGACGCAGATCATTGGCCTCGTACTCCACATCATCCCCACCAATTACCGCTTTAGCGGCAAGCCATCGCCTCTAGGTTCATCGGAGACTCGGCCGTCTCTGATTTGGTTGTGAGGGCTGAGGTCGATGCGAGTGGACGAAAGCAGGAGGGAATGGATGGGAGCGGATGGGATTGGATAAGAGTGAGTGAGAGTGGATGAAGGTCGATGGAGACTGACGGCCGAACCTAGACAGCAGAGCCAGGTGGTTCGATGTCGAGAATAGGAGTCAACAAAGACCCAGGTACAGTGTTGCTGTCGGTCTGGAGACACGCTAGGCTATTCCCGTGGCGACCGCAATGAGGTGGTCCTCAACCATTGGTGGTCCCAACGACCGTTAATCCATTGGGGAAGTGAAGCACCCACCGGCTACATCCCCAACAGTCCCCCACATCCCATAAACGACAGCCCCCAGAGTTCCCTCCCACATATTGAGGATGACAACGAGGTGTCTGCATTTCCCCCTCCCGCAAAACCCGCTCCCCCTGAAACTTCGATTGGTACAATCTCCGATCCCAACCGATCCCTATCTCGCCCTCCTCGGGGGAAACCATCCCGCACATAAACCCACCAGAAACTGCAAGAGTGCTGGAAATTTTGGTGGTTTGAAACCACGAACCTCCCTGGCGAGCCAGAGGAACAAACAACCGGGCGAACATCTCCATGTCTCGCTGCCACCCCGCAGGTCCAGCACATCTGGGGCCTTCTTCCACTCTCGGTATGGCTGGCAAGGAATTCCCTCAAGCCCGCAAGAGAGACGCAAGGGAGACAGGATAGTATCCTTTGATGATATGGCCCAGGGCAGTTGCGATAGTCCAGGGGACACAACCTCAGTGCTCCCGTTACTCTCCCTGTCTGACTAAGAGCGACGATTGGTACAGAAGGACAGAGAGACAGATTGAATTAGAGGCATGCCGGAAACCTCCGGGCTCTGCTGTCACCTCTCTCTCGCCCAGCAGAAATCAGAAGACTCGGAGTCGTGTCTCCGCGTGAGTTGAAGAGCCGGCCCACAGTAGGGCTAGCACAAAACGCCTTCGGAACGGAACGCGGGCAGTAGGTCGGAGAATAATAACAGACAAAACGATCTTGCCTGGTGAGCTGGTGGTCGCGTATGACATAGAAGGATTGTGGAAGTAGTTAGAGATGCTAGGAGGATAGAGAAAACCCAACCCGCTGTCCGGCCGCAACACTACCGGCCAACTTCCCCCTACCCACGACGCGGACAAAACAGACCCCTTCCGTTAACAAAAGGAAGGCCGTACATCGTGAACGGAAGGGAAAGGAGTTAAGATACATCACATCCCAACCACATCCATCCTCGGTCCACACCAACCAAACGGACAACCTATCACAAAAAAAAAAGTCAGTCAGTGCACTCACGCACCATCACCCATCCCAGGGAGCAGGGGGGGGAGGAAATAACCAAAGAATTTCCGAGAGGGAAAAAAAATTAAAAAAAAAAACTCACCGCAAAAAAGGGCGACCCCAAACCCCAAGGCTTGTGCAGGATACAATATGAGGAAGGAAAAAAAAGTGCAGAAACCGAATCTCGAAGATCCTTAAATACCCCTCTCCTGCCCACTCATTCACTGCCCTCGGATTTCCATTCACTCTACCCCCTCTGCGTCCCCGCCCCACGCACACGGAAGCCCACTCCGTGGCGTCGGGGGTCCGCCGGCGTCCGCCCCGCGTGTACGCGCTGTGAATGTGGGTCTAGGAGACTGTTTGGGGGTGTAGGGAGAGGATCCCGAGCGGCGGTTCCGGGGGTGTCGGCGCCGGATTTTGGGTTTGGGGGCGAGTCTTGAGTGTGCGAGGCGTGGGTTGGGTGCGCGAGGCGTGCGTGTGGTCTTGGGGGGCGGAGCTCAGAGGGTATAGGGTGGAGGCGGGATCCCTGAGATGGAGGACGCCTGGGGGTCCTTAAGGGAGATGGTTGAGTTTATTGTATGTGATTCCCCGACTCATGGGATGGGGGGTATACTATGTACATCTCAAAAAAAATTTCCCAACTACCGCTCAGCCGATGCCTCATGCACTGGCTGCGTACCGGATGCCTCATGCACTGGCTGCGTACCAGATGCCTCATACATTGGCTGCCTCACCGACGTTTCAGCCAATGTCTGCCTCTCCAATGTTTCAGCCGCTATCTGCCCCTCCGCTTGCTGAACTGTCATCTCATACATCCCTCGTTGTCTCCTCTCCTTGAATAGCAGAAAGAGCGCCCCTACCAGCGCTAGGGCCAGCGGAAGTCCCACGCCAACACCGATTGCAACCTTGGTCCTGTGGTCGTTTGGGCATGTTAGCGTGCTATCGGTTTTGCCTGTTGATGCAGCTGTGGCGGTCACAGAGGAGGTTGTTGTGGATGAGGATGTGGATGAGGATGTCGATGCGGACGTGGATGAGGACGTGGATGCGGATCTGGATATGTTGCGGAAATCTGCGAAGTAGCCGGCGTCGAGCTGGAAGGAGAGACCAGTATTGCACGGGTTGCGAGTGTCAGTTTGACAATACCAAGATCCGAAATCTGGGCAAGAATAGATGTTTGAGAAGATGGGGAAACCCTCGGCTAGTGGCAGAGGCATGTCAGTCCTGCAGCAGTACCACGTAGGCGAAGGGCAAGGGCGTTTTAATAATTTAGTTATCTACCTTTGGAGCAATATTTGGAACACTCAGGACCCCATGAGAAATCCGTACAACTCTTCTCACAGCAGTTAGCAATCACGAAATGCCATCTCCATGAACGGATGCGCCACTCGGCGGAGAAAAAGGTAGAAAAGCTTACCCCTCGTACAATAACATTATTTATCTCCGAGAAACACAGCCCGTTTAATAGGCAGATATCGTTCGGACCGCAACACGGACTATACTTCGCACTGCAAATCCTGTGAGCCCACAATGCACACAAGTATTAGAGCAAGAGGCCCAAACCTGGGGTTGCACGGCGTATCTCGACTAACAAGCTGCCCTCCAGGATAATAGCATCCCTGAGCATCCACCATCCGCTGCCCATCATCCCAGACCAGAGCCAAGATTCCCAACCAGAACACAGCGCTCTGTCGTGGGTTGAGAAACGACATAGTGTGCTCCTCTCCTGTCTTCTTTTTATGATCACCCGTGCGCGATATTGAAGTATCAACAGACAACAGTTAGGTGGGCCGTATAGCCCTGTTCTACCTCAGCCTTCCGCCTCAACTTGACCCTTCGAGCTGCTCTGGCTGCTTGCGTTGACGGGTATTTCCTCCGCGCCTGTACTTGCACAGCGGTAGGATCGAAGTGATGGCTAGCTGGGATATTTGTTTAGTGTGATTGAAGCATACTCAATCCAAATGCTTCTGCAGCATTTTGTGCGGGAGAACCATATCCCCCTCCCACCCATCTCGGATCACACTAGAAGAATTGCTCTCTCTATATGGCGATAGCCTCGTTCTGCAATGTGAGGCCACGCCTATGATAAGTTTCCCATTGGGTGGAGTAGCGTACAAGACTACCGGGGTTGCAGTCGGAATTGAAATTTCTAGTCAATTCTGACAGCCGGCTCTGCGAAAGCACTGGCTCCTCGGCGCGGATTTATAGTACAGTACGAGGTAACTAGCAGTCATGTGATACAGTGCGCACGAAAGCCCTTTTTCAATCGTATTCTACAAAGGATATGTCTCCAGACTTTTTGGATATAACAGAGGTTAACAGAGATATAACAGAGGGTAGCAGAGATATAACGGAGGTGTGCAAAGCAATAATAGATCCTGTCAAATCCTGTAAACTAAGAGCATAGAAGGACCCCCGAGTATACGACATTGTCAGTCATCCCACCTCCTTCTTTCGCCAACAGAACGCTCACACTGGCGAGGTTAATTTCCAATCCAGGACATACCAAGGGATGCAAAGCAGACCGAAAAGTAATGCACGCTACCGTCAAACATAGAATCTTCCACAATCAATACCTTGAATATGTAGTGAAGTTGATATCCTCGGCAAACAATGCCTAACCAATAGATTCATTTCCTCACAAGAGGCAGCTCATGGCAGCTACGGTATGAGCTGGCTATGAATTTCAGTTGAGTCGATATTTAGTTTGAATTCTTGCTTTCTAGAGCCAAACGTTTTACACTACCCAGCCAACGATAATGGAACCGGAGACTATAACAGCGATGGGTGAAAGACTTGACCAGTACAACAAAAAACAAAGGCGTAGGAAATCGAAGAGATAAACTCGGGGATAACTATCTAGGGCGGGAGGCAGGCAAGTCCATTGTGGCGGACAAGGGTTAATTTAGGGAGAAATCCACCGTGGAGGATTATCGTATGCGTAGATATCCCACCGGCTGGTAGTGTGGTTGTAGAGCAGCCAGCAATACGCGTTAGCCCTATCGTTACAGGCAAGCCAGCAGCCGTGTCGCTAGTCATATGACCGATATCAGGGGCTGAGATAACTACATCCCCGAAGAGAGCATTTACGTCGCCGCCTTGAAGCTTCTGGATGATGCGTGGGAGGCAGGACTCCTCTATATGCGGTGGCCGCTCCTACAGTGTGAACGCATTTCGCGATAATTGCCGTCATTCGCCAGTCAGGCTTTCAGACGTATGAGTTCCATCTGATCACCCATCTGATGTAGAACTGCCTCCCTTTCATCCACACATGTCTCACAAAAACCAACCCCTCTCTGAACGACAAACCACCTAACCAAGTCTCCTTATCGAACATCCCATCACCCAGTCGCCAACAAATCAACACACTACCGAGGATAAGCGGATCACCACCCCATCAGGCGCAATCATGAGAAGAAACAAAAACCGCATGCATGCATGCATATATATATATATATACGTA
This sequence comes from Glutinoglossum americanum, assembly GCA_020080175.1. Classification (NCBI taxonomy): domain Eukaryota; kingdom Fungi; phylum Ascomycota; class Geoglossomycetes; order Geoglossales; family Geoglossaceae; genus Glutinoglossum; species Glutinoglossum americanum. Next base: position 88,180 of record JAGHQL010000047.1, on the reverse strand, counting down.
TGTACACACATCCACATACCCTCCTCCCCTCTTCCTCTTCCTCTTCCTCTTCCCTCCCCTTACATACAAATACACCCCGCCCAGAATCCAACCCTCAAAAAAGTCAAAAGGGGAGAAAGAAAAAAACGAAACAGAAAATTTCCTCCCCAGAGATAAAACACCTATAAACACCGATTCTCAAAAAAAAAAAAAAAGAAAGAAGAGGGGAGAGGGGGAAATACAAAAATAGAAGAAAAAAAAATCCTTTGGAAGCATGCATCGCCTTTCGTCCGTGATACTGCTCCCAAACAGACCACTCTGTTTTTTCTCTCTCCCCCCTCGTGGTCGAGGAACATCCATATATATATCATCCCATAGTAAATTATACAGGGTCGAGAAAGGAACTAGTAAGAACACTCCATGAAAATGAGCAGTGGGTTTATCGACTAGCAACACCACCCTGCCGATGCTCCTTCAGATCCACGACCCCCCGGATGGCCCTCTTCATAGCCTCCAGCCTCGCTTTCTCCGCGACAACCACTCGAGCCGCCAGCGCCTTCACCGCCCTCCGGCCCATGCGCTCGTGGAGATCCTGCCACGCTGCCAACTCACCTGCGACAGTCTGCTGGGTATATCTCAACTCGGAGCCCAAGCCTGCAAGTTCCTCCCTGGTCTTCTCGACCTTCTCTGCGGCTTCCTGATGAATTTTATTCCGTGTGTCGTCGAGGAGACCGAGAGGCCATCGGTCTGAGCGACGGAGAGATGAGAGATGCCGGTCGACGGCTTTAGATGTCTGAGACATGGAGATGACGAGAGCGTGGGGTCGAGAAAGGGCACCGAGGATTGCGGCTATGGTGGAAGAAATGGCCTGAAGGTCGGCGACAAACATGGCGTGTGGAGATGATTCGGTTGGATTGAAGGCGGTAGATAGCCGAGTAAACGCTTGGATGTGGGATTCCGAGAGAAAGGGCAGTGTAGAGAGAGCGTTCTTGCAGAGTCCTTGCGCATCGTAAAGGTCTAACAAAGGGTATCTTTAGCCTCAAAACCAACCTCAAAGAAAGCAGTTAGGTATAGGAATAGAAGAAGTACGTACCCGTTGCGATTGCCTTTAATTTATTGGCTCTCCGAATAACGCTCTTTGTCGAATGGTTGACCCCACGGACCATTTCCCTTGCGTGTGCCACAAAGACTTCCACATCCTTAACATCTTCAATCGGCGCATATTCGTCCTTGACATTCTCCACTCTCGTCTCCGCCTTTCTCTTACTCCTTTCGGCCATCATCTCGGGTTGTATGTCCGGAACGAGAAAGAATTCCCATAACATCTCGTGAGTCGAGAATGTAGAGTGAGCCAGTAGGATCTTGAGAAAGTTGTCAAGGCGCATTTGGATATCGCGAAGCACAGCTCGAGAAGGCTTGGATGGGATTTGGAAGGGTGATCGGAAGTCCGATAGCTGTGGCAGCCAAGAGGCAGGGTGTTCGACGGAGAGCCACTTTGCCAAATTCTCGAAGTCGGTGAGAGAGCGCCGACACGTGGTGACCGTGATAGTGGAACTCGATGATGGAGCACCAGACTTAATGACGAGGCGGATGGTAGCGTCTTCGACAAAAAACGAACGAACAACCGCAGTGATCCGGCCATCATCTGCTGGAGGGTTCGAAAATAGAATCAAATCGTCAATTTTGTTCCGAACCTCATCATCCTTTGCCAATTCCACAGCGGTTAGGCCTCTTAGCTCCTTCGCGTAGAGGTCTACTCTTGGATCTGCAAATAGAACCCGAACCATATCCACTCGTCCATACTTGCTTGCAACCATCAATGAGGTGAAACGCCTATCGTTCATCGCGTTAACATCCGAGTCACAATGCATTAATAAATAAAGAGCGAGCTGAGGATCGTTGACGATGTGGAGAAGAGTGTTCCCTTTTCCGTCAATGTGATCATCCAGATGGAGTGGCAGGCCATCTGGTTGCGCTTTCGTAGCAGCGGCAAGACCATCCCTCACCATCTCACGATAATCTGGATGATCGTATGATCGACACAGAGCAAAGAGCGGCGTTTGGCCATTTCTATCCTTCGCCCGCCATGGAACAAGCCTGCCAATTCTAGAGATAAGGTTGGGCATGTCGAACAAGTAATGTCCCACTGTCCTTCCCATATTATCCTTCTGTTCTAGATATAATTTAACGGCGTGGTCGTCTTCCACTCGGAGGACTGCATCCAGAATAGTCTCCACCACCTCCGCGTTGCCCATTTGTACAGCAGCACTAAGTAAAGTAGTTCCTTCATTGTTCGCATCCTCGAGAATAGCCTCTAGTCGAAAATACCGATCCAAACTAAGAAGGTATTTTAGAATCTCCGTCTGGCCACTTTCCACTGCCATCATCAAAATCGACCCACCAGAGGGGTCTTGCGTCTGAGAGAGTCTCTCAACTGAGGTATCCCCTTCGATACCACTACCTCTAGAATCAATCGTCGTGGTCCGAGAGGGAAAGGACACCGTCGAAGAGATAGACAGGCTGCGCGTATCCATTGAAACCTTTTTGCCCCTAGCAGCCTGGAATGAATCTCCATCCATATCTACAGATCTTCTCCGAATCTGAAAGGGGAAAACATGATCCAAAGTTGAGGATTCAGCAGTGTCTAATTCCGACCTGCCTCCGGATGAGTGACCACTAATAATGACTCCATTCGTTATCTTGCTCTTGTTTTCATCAGGCACAGGCCCTCGATCGCCAATAGCACCTTCCGGGGAGTCCGCGATCATCTCGGGCTCCTGCATTAGATATCCGCCTACTAGAAATTCTCTCTCCGGCTCCATGATATCTCTAACATCACCAATTTTCCCGGTCTTTATTGCGTGCCATAGCCTCTTGTTTGTTCTGCTTGCTCTCCTCAGAGCTGCCGAGTCCCTGGCAAGATATGACAGTACTGCTTCAAGTGTGCTAAGTGCATAGCCCACTTCTCCAGCCTCAACGTCATCGATAAAGATAAAGTGTCGCATGTAAGACAGTCTTGCTTGTAGATGCCTCACTTGAGATCGAATGACAACAATGAGCAGCAATGATACAAGCGTATCAGCATTTATAGTCAGAACCGAGCTAGGTTTCTCCGAAGTTGTTGCCGACGAAAAGTCTCCATTGGGTTTGGAATCCCAATTGTCATCATCAACTTTTGTGATAGTCTTCTCTGTTGCAAGTAATATCTCTACCATTTCCTGTGGACTGCCGGCTATCCCAAGTTTCCGGAGCTCCTCGATACCCCTCCCCAACCGCTTCATAAGTTGTTGCTTCCCATGCCTCTCATTCTGAATTGGAATGCCCACCTGAGATATATCAATGTTCTCCATCTGCCGGATCTTAGCGTCCAGGTCCAGATCTTCCGATCGTTTAATAGCACAAAGGCGCGGGAAGAGAACTGTGTCATGAACCTGCTCCGTAATATAGCGCTCAATCAAACGCTCCACCATAGGGCCTGTGAGGTCTGTTGTTGACCCGAGAAGAGACAACTGTTGCTTGTCGACAAGCTGGAACAGGTCTATTGCAGCTGTGACCGCGGTTTCCAACGCGCGTCTCATGACATCTTCATCCTCTTCATTCAATAAAAGAGTCCCGTCAAGTGGGCCGATAAATCCGTTGGCAGCAGGGGGGGTACCGTAAGTCTCTGGTTGCTGTCGGGCAGAGCCCAAGGAATCCGAGTTTGGGCTTTCTTGCCGCGAACCTCCCTTATTAATTTGGAGTGGTGTTGGCGGTAGGGGCTTTTCAAACACTCTTGCAAATTCTTTGAACAAGCGCTCTAATCCTGGCTGCATCTGCCTTGCGATCATGGGGAAATGGTTCAGTAGGTCATTGAATGACTTCACATCTTTCTTTCGAGGCGCCATAGCAGACGAAGGCAATGAGATTCTCCGCTCCGGCGCAATCCGGGGCCATATAGGGACAATGGCCGGAATGATGGGTATTGCTGTCACAGAGCCAAGCAATGGCTTTGAGATAAAGTAGATAAGCCATTGTTGAGCGTCGAGGTTATCGGGATACCATAGGACATCATTCAGCAGCTGCGCCTGATTAAGAGACTTGAAGCCTAATACCGCCCAACCATCAGCGCGTTCGTGTCCTCAGGGCTTGCGACGGTCTACCAACCCTTATTGCTATAAATGAAGGAATCTTTCACCACAACCGTTCTTCCATTCACCGTAGTGAACTGCTTCGCCTTCCCCCTGCTCTCCCGCATATTCGGACTGTCATTGCCGGAGATATTGACCCCTCCTGCCGGAAGTCGCAGGACATGGCTTCCTAAAAATTCCTCAGACCCTGCAAGATCTGCGTAGAGGGCGTTGGACTCGGTGTCCCTCGAGGTTAGAAGAACTTCAGTTGTAGGCACTAGGAGAATCTAAAGGAGAATCATAATCAGTAAAAGCTCTCCGCAGCCCATTGGAGCGGCCCTGGGGTTGAAGGTATCGTGGAGGGTACGCACATGGTTATTAACTGGGGTACACTGCGCAGGTAGATGGCTCTGGAAGAAGGCGCGCAGGAAAGGATTTAGTGGGTGCATTCATTCGACATCCGCGCAGAGCCCAAAATAAGCTTCTGGCTGTAGTCGACAGGAAGATGGACACAAGAACGCTGATGGAATCGGATTATCATGAACTAGGAAGTGGTACGTAACCAGGTCGTTAAGAGCATCAAACAAGTCAAGTGAATATTGTTGGGAAGTGAGCATTCGCTGACGGGAGTCGGCGATTCGCACGAACTGGACCGGCTTGGAGTAAAGCGGCAACGTTCGGCCTAAAAACAAAAGCCCTTTTGTAGTTGGAGATAAGAAAGTTGGTGACCGAAAAAGTTGGGTCTTGGCTCAATGATGGGCTTACGGAGATGCCATCGCTTCTTGGCGAGGGGGATCGTATACCGCAGCTTTTACTTATGCACATCTTAGTTCAACAGTAGTCCCTCCCGAATGCCTGCAATTCGGAGGTTTCCCGTCAACATAGCTAACAATACTAGTGATAATCAGTGTTGATTTATGGTATCCTAGCAGGCATATTAGAAATTTGCGGCGGGTGAATTGGTCAAGTATCACGGACGGAGAAGCACCCAGTTAACCCTTAAGCATGACGTTCCAGGGTACTGCATTCAATCCTCCCAATCGATTATATTAAAAAAGCGAGCCATCTTCTTATCTGTATGTGACAGAAACCGAAGAAGGAAAGGAGACCATGACCGGAGAGTTGTACAAGAGTGGCGTCTGATAATCAACATCCCAACCCAGTTCCCGCAATTGTACAGAGCGCCAGCTACAAAGCCCATACATATCTTACAACCGAGAGCAAAGTCCAGGCCGAGCCAACGCTCAGGTGTGCAAATAGAGTATAAAAGAGTAAAGAGAGGAGCTTCAATAATCTCCTCTTGGAGTAGGCTTTTCGACACCGGAGAAACCTAGACAAGATGACAAGACGCAAAACCTCAGAGAGCTTCGGATCCTGGGCTAAATGTAATCTCTACCACTCTTCTGCAGTTCGATCAGCCTCCATCCCCTCGTCTCCGGATTATTCACATCTTCCGCTACCCGCGTAACACCAATAGCGTAAGTAACCAGTTGTACTTTATCCTCCATCCCCGCGGCTAATTCGTTCGTCTTTGAGTTCCGGTAAACATGTACTTCCTGCGTCCGGCAGGTAATGATGAACACAGGGATTTCACCCGGATCAAGCATCCTAGCAGAGAGGATATCGACATGACGGATGTCCAGGATTCTTCCGTCGGATTTGAGACCAGCCGTTGTATACTGTTGCGCTAGAGCTGCATAGACGGAATACTGTGCTGCTGAAAGCCACAGCTTCAAGGTCTCCGTATCGCCTTTAACGTATGCGTCCAGCACCTCCGGCAAGATATACTCACGCATCTCCCTCAGAAAAGGTTCAATTTGAAAACTCGGATCCATTTCCCTAAATTTTTTGATCACCATGGCTGTCTCGTTCTCAGCGAAGAAGCCCGCAACCCGATCTGATATGCTGCGTGCGGTAGAGATGAGTGGATTTTCGGATTCATTATAGCTGGACTTGAGGGAAAATAGAGACTGCATTAGCCTGTTAGAGTCGCGAAACTCGCGCCATGACTCTTTCCAGGCAGCATCTTTGTGGAGGGTGACGTTTGTACCGGCACTGCCCCGGGTTTAGCATCACGTCAGAACACACGGAGAGAGAAAAGACAAAACATACTTTGGGTCTTCCACCATCGGCTCCACCCTCTTTCCAGGCCGCCCACTAGCCTTTGCCTCCTCCAGCTCCCTCAACTCTCGCTTCTTGCGCCTCTCCTCCTTTTCTATCCAGCCGCCGTACCTCGAGCTGCTTCCGTCATCAATGACGTCCTTTACTCCCCCAACGGCCTTCTTATATGCTTCCGTCTCCCTAATAGGTCGTGTAGATTTTTCTATCACTTTCCCCGTTACCTTTACGCCAGTCCTAACACCTTTCACAACAGGTGTATCCCATGTCCACGCCGCAGTCTTGCCAATCGCTTTCCCAGTATTTTTTAGAGCGGATGAGGTGGTGGATGATGCAACGTCTTGAGCGGTGATATATGCAGCACGAGCTCTCTTGATCGATTCATTCTCGGTGAATTGGTTGGCAGACGAAGCTAGGGCTTTCGTAGATTCGTTCCATTCCTTTGAAGCCTTGAATTCGGTCTTCAAGGTGTCTGTAAACACTGCCCAGGGCGATTTATCTCCATGAGGAGGTGGCGGCGGGGGATCCTCTTTCTTTTGTTTCTCCTTCTCACCCTCCCCCTGTCCTTCGTCTTTAGTTTCCCCCTCGCTTGTTGATTCTTTATTCTCCGATTCCCGTCTATTGGAAGACGTCTTTGCTGAGTCTTCTGCCGCCTTACTCCCGGATGCTGCTTCTTCCCGAGTAGATTCTTTCGCTTTCTCTTGGGCTTGATGTCCCTGAAACACACGCGAACCCAAATGAAAGCTGCGGAAGAGACCGAGACCGCCGAACTCTACGTTCAAGCCCCTCGGTAGGTATTGCGTCCCAAGCACAGGTAACAAAGGATTTAGAGTATTTCTTGAGGTTGTTGAGATATAGATCTTTCTCTCTGAATGGAGAATCCATATTGATAACCGCCTATACGCTGCGGTTCTACCGTAACATGGCTTCATAGAAGAAGCGAAGGGCAGACGAGCAGCTGCACCTCCAGCTAGCATTAGAGTGTTTGTTCTCCGTATAGCATGCATGGCTGAAGTGCTCCGCTGGTGGGAAGGGGCAACGATAACACAAAAGGGACTCCCCCAGAGGCCAAAATATATGCGATGAGAGGGATACCTGTTGAACTTTTTTTTGCGATTTCCGGAGATGTCGCGCTAACCTCAACAGGAACTCGCTTCTCGGGATATTCGGGCGGCTCACAAAGAAGCATCACAAGTCACCTCCGCATTACTTCTATGCCATAGACAGTTTTCTCTCATCCACCCTTTAAATATTTTCGCTATTTGCTGAAATCATTTTGCTATACCATTTTTTAGATATTCATACTGCATTCTAAATTCTGAGGAAGTCACATGATCAAACCGAACTTTTCGACACTCGTAGACTCCCAAAGCTGCAATTGGAGACGCACCAATACAGCATGCACAAAGAGGTCGCCAGACGCTCGATAGCGTCTTCAATATGCACACGCCCACGCTCATTACCATCCTCTTACCAGAGTACCTCACCCTTTCTCCGACTATTCTCCCACACACCCCGGAGGAGAACAGATGAGAATTCCCCAAAGCCACCACCAAGGCCTCAAGATGGAGAAAGCCCAGCCAAAAGACTTGCTTCTATGTTCAAGGTCGCATCACCAGCGAGCCCGGTCACACCACCTAGCAAGACACTAGACCTAGGATCTCTATCACGCCTCTTTGCTAAGAACCAGGAAACCCGCTTAACATCACCCTCACCCCCAGAAACAAACTCACTCAACTATGAAATATCAGCCCTCAATCCCGACAGCCGACTCCTGGCCGTCGAGCCACCACACCACCTACACATCTACTCCCACAAACACAACACCCACATCACACTCTCACGCCCAAACCGAGACCCCATCATCTCCGTATCGACAGGCAACATCGGGTTCCGGAAGGCAGCCCGCAGCACGTATGATGCCGCGTACCAATTGGCTGCCTATGTAATAAAGAGGGTGCATGAGCAGGGTTTATTAGGTCAGATTAAGGAGCTAGAAGTGATTCTTAGAGGATTCGGGGCTGGGAGGGAGGCATGTACAAAGGTGCTATTGGGTAGTGAAGGCAGAGTCCTTAGGACTAGGGTCGTCCGTGTTATAGATGCGACGAGGTTGAAATTTGGTGGAGCGAGGAGTAAGAAACCTAGAAGGCTGGGCTAAGCTAAAGCGGTGGGGGGCTGGCTATAGAGATGTCCGTGGGGAACTACTTGGTACCTCGGCATGACACTACTTTTGATCAGTTATGCCATTGTCCCAGGATGCCATCTTGTAAAAATAGCTCTATAAAAGAATCAAATCTCGGTCCGGTATGCTTGTGGTATCTTCAGCTACCGGACAACGCTGCGGTTCCAAAGCGAGCACATAATTAACGGTCATCCGCTGTATATCACATTGGGCAGTTATATAATCTTTTATAATGCGAATATTCGCCCATCTCTCAACGCCTAAACTTCCGCCTTAGAGGAGAGGATAAGAATTCTAGCAAATTACATCGAATCTGACCCAGTGATTCTACTGCTGACCATCCCCTGGGAGTAGATTGCTCTTCACAGCAAACATTTTCCCGCTGATGCTGGCTGTAAATCCATCTACTTGCCTAGCGTATTGCTCCACCTGCCTCGAGTTTAGTAGACCCTCCAGCCGGCTGGGCTCCTGAGGAAGTTTGAACAACCGAGTCCATTCATCTTCGGGCAATGGAGGCTGTTTCGCAGCTGCCCTAGTGGCATTCTCCGCCTTCCGCTTCTGCTGCCACGCCGTGATCTTTGCTTGCTCACGTGCTAACTGTCGCTGGTAGTATTGGTGATTATTGAGTTCGGTATAGTGAGTCTCGATGCTATCAAGAAGCAGGTCGCAAGTTTTTTCCAAGAATGGGTCGATCGAAAGATCAAGAGAGTCATAGTTTGGATATAGTGGTGGCTGTGGAGCATTGGGGTCCGACTTGAGCGATGCAAGGCTAGCAGGAAAGTCGAGGGGCCCAGACGGTGGCTTCGATGGTAACTGGTGAAGAAACGAAGTAAGGAGATGAGAGTTGTGAATTGTAAGTGGTAGTTCGACAAGGATATCTCTGTAGGTCAAGTTGCTCTTTTGAAGGCTGCAAACTGGATGTTAACTTCGGTGCATTCTTTGCGACATGTATTGCGGTAGACCGCAACTTACCTCTCGGTGGTAAACTTGCCCTCTTTAAACGCTGCCATGAAACTAGGTGAAAGCCTGAAGGCCCTCAGACTCAGACTCCCTTGTGAGCTCCGGCTTACATCGTGTACTAGCGCCACGGTCCGTTCATTCATCTCCTTCTGGTAGAAATATTGATTTTCGACCACGTTGGCGTTGACGAAGTTCCCCATATTGGCGCTAGTATACCAGCCAACGTTATTGGCGTCCACATTCACTTCTCTTAGGTACTTTATCATGTCGCTCTGGTAGACTGTGTTTGCCTTTGCACGGGGAGCCGCTGCTGCAGCGTTCGTTGCTGAGTTCGAGTCATGATGGGAGTCAACAGAAGGAACTTCAACGGCAGGGAACGGAAACGAATTGGTGACCTGGAGGACCCCATTCACATCCATTCCAACTAGAGAACCGGTAGCGGTAGTGGGAAAAGTCTGGGAGCAGTGTTTTATGATTTTCATAACAACCTTACAGCGTATCAGTTTAAGAACTAGTAAAGAGGGGAGCATAGAACTTACCAAAGCTTCCACCTGTACCGACTTGAGTGGAGATTCTTTGCTGGAAAATATTAGCTTGCCCTTCAGGCCCCCCAAACCCCAGAAACACTTACAGAATTTCTGCCATATTTGATATAGGTGAAACGCGACTGAGAGAGTTCGTTGTTTCTGTTTCGTGAGGTTAGAACTTTTTGTGGGCAAGAACGGTCACGCCAAGACGCCAAGAGACCACCTTCCTCAGGATAAGCTTTAAGGTTCTCTCATGATATGAAATGGTCCTATCCTACTCTTTACCCTTTGTTATTTATTTATCTATTTCCGCACAAGCTATTCCACAGGAACAGCAAATTCAACATAATGTTGGGATTATGTTTAACATTACCTCAAGATACCACAAACTCGCAATCACGCTGTTTAGTGCTACCATTGACGTTTGTCCACAATGCGCACACCTCATCAGACTACTTAACACAGAGACAGAAATACAGCGACCATTAACGGCCTGTGAGAGATATAATCTCTAAACATTTCAAACTCAAGCCCCTTTCTTTCCTTTTTTATTTTATGATACCCACCGGGTTTCACAACATAGCAATAAATCTACATCTTCATTTTACAGTAGTGATTCTACTGTTGTTCCAGAACGTGCGTTCACTCCGTGGCCTTCAATCGTTTAGGGCTTAAGTCTCTCTTTTATAGTAGTCACTTTATTCACAGTACATATTCACTCCATGACCTCCGAACGTCCTGGGTCTACATCCCCCTCTTATGATAGCGGGCCTACTGGAATTCTACAACATATCTTCATACCGTGGCCTCTCGGGGCTTTGGGCGTACGTCTCTCTATTGTAGCAGTGACTTCACCAGCATTCTGCAACGTGAGACCTCACACATTCCGGCATGTATCTCTCTTCTAGTGGAATGACTCAGCTAACATCTTACAGAACCCGACCATTTTTTGACCTGGCATTTTGGACATATACCTATCTCTTACATTAGTGGCTTAGCACGTTCACTCGCAGTCCCGAAAAACTCTGGATCATCGCGACTATAGAGGTTTCGACAGCTCAAGTTTTCAAACATTGGCTTCACCCCAGGCATAGCGAATCTCCTTAATAATCCTATCCCACCCCATCTAGTTAAGATACTCCAGGCCGCAGTTCAAGATGAATCCCGCCCTGCACGATACAATTAATCCTATTACAATTGATGGACTTCCAGCTTTTCAATACAGCCATCGGATTCCTGATCTTGAAGCTACCGAGGAATTTATTAGAAGACATCGCCTTACGACTCCTGGCCGGGCTTCGCGGAGCCCTAGTCTCGAATCAATGACAACGGATCACTCCATATCCAGTCAACAGGAGAACGCAGAATCGACCTCGAAATTCCTTCCTGCTATCGCCCCTTGTCATAAAAATATGAGAACAAATTTCCTCATCCTTTCGATGCTACTAAACGGTAATCCGGCCTGTGCTAAACACGACCTCACTTTTGCATCTCATCTCAGCGGCGCCTCGATGGCATTACTCAATCGTGCCATGCAGGGAATCACTGGAATCAACGAAATTTGGGTTATTGGAAGAAATACGTTGCTCCCTGCACAACCCTGGGTGCTTTGGGCTTTTGTCATACAGGAACTGTGCAAGACGGTGATTTGCTTACTCTCCCGGAAGCCTTCAGAAGTCTTACTCTTATCTGTTCACCCCCTGGAGCCGGTCGATTGCACTCTCCTGGAATGGGAACACCACCCGTCTTACGCGAAATGGGTATCCCCCCATCCGCCCAATTCACCAGTTAACGTCTCTTCCCTGCTCGAACACTACGCAACATCACTGAAGGCTGTCATGGGCCTTCTCATGATCTATGTTGCTCGGATGTTCGGGCCCACTAGTGCGACCTCAGGCGATTTCAATATTCTTGGATATAAAGACTCCGACCTGCCTGTCGACGCTCTCAGAAATTTCAACTTTGGTGACCCTGAAGTCACAGTCAAGAATAGCCCAGGGATCTTCATCTACGAGGCTGGCATCAATGTTATCGAAACTTGCAAGGTTCTCGAAGCAGACAAATATGATGAGATGGCTAATGAACTGAAACAAGTTCTGGTGGAAGCGATTTTCAGCAACATGACGCACATGTATCCCGAAAAGATGCAAGCAGATCTGACAGCTGTTGAACAACGAGTAATACCACCTATAGATAAACCCCACGCACTTCGTGCCACAGCGTCCGAATTTCATCCCGGTTACTCAGAGTCGCCATCAGACGGAGCCGCGTGCCGAAATATGTTGCCAGACATCCCCCCACCATCTTCCAGGCTTTCCCGTCCGTCAGCTCGGACAAGAAGCGTATATCGAACGTCCCAATCGATGAGAATCCCAGTGGACCGCTCAGCCCGCCCTTCTACAGCAACACGTTTAACCGTTCAACGCTCGGGGAACCCTACAAGACCTCAAGGCCGCCAAGGCGATACTAGCCCCGCCTACTCGGCTCAAGTTGCCGCTCAATCTGGGCCTCTAGGCCCCCCAACAACCGGCACCGACAGCAACTCCTTAACACCAACAGCCCAGCCCGGGTATCAGATACCCCAAGCAATCGGCGCTCACCTTTTCCCCTCGGCGTCACCTACACTGCCCCTTGGGTTCCAAATTCCTCAGGCATTTAACCCCCAGTTGCTCCCCTCGATAGCAGACCCCAGAGTTCAAATCTCCCAGGCGGCTATTATTCAGAGGGAAGAACAGTTATTTCATGAATGTCGCCAAATCGCACAGCGGCTTCTCGGATTACCTGTTTCGCCTAACCTTCCCCCCCCGCTTAGTTTTTTGCCCTCTCCGTCATCTTGGTATTATCCGCCAACCGTGGTCAACCCTGGACCTCTCGGCGTTTTTCTACCCCCGCCCGCGACGAATCTACCGGTTTATTGGCCCCCTACGTTCCCCGGACGCGGTTCTGACTCTCAGACACCCGCTGGTTCCCAGAACTTGCCTGGGCAAGAAGCGTATCAGCGAGTTACGTCACTTTTTAGCCTACTGAATCCTTCTGAAATTCCAAATACTGGCTTTTCTGCAACATCACCACAACCAGACGCCCATGCACCCACCATTATTGGATCTCAGGACCCTCACCCAACTCCTTCGCAGAGCTCAACTTCAGAGGTGCAACGCACCGAACCATCCAGCCTAGTATGTCCAGCGGAAGGTCCTGCCCCTGTCAGCAGCGTTGAGCTTTCGCAACGCCGCTCGGCACGGGCCCAACGGCGGTCCAGATATTCCAACAGAGGTGCTAGGATACAAGGCCGCCCACTCGCGCTTCATGTCGACGATCTTAGAGGGCGGCCCTGGAGACGTGAAAATCCGTAGGTTGAACCGTGCATGCAAAAGCGGTGGTTGATCTTCTAACCCTATATACACCAGACGAGACGCATGAGGGACGGAGAACAACGGATGTGGTGTGGTGTTGCCCTGTGGTTGGTTTTTGGGACGTCAGCCGGTGATACCAAATCAAGACTATTTCGATCACAAAATTTCCCATGTCATCCTTAGTATCACCTCAGAAAAGTATCCCTAGTACCAGCACCGCTAAGGCTAGCACATATTCTAGCCAAAGTTCGTGCGTTTCTGACTTATCTTTTCACGGACACCATTGTTCCGTAGCTATCACTATTACACCAATCGCGACACACCAATTAAACAACGAACACTCAAGGGAAGTTAGCCTTCGACACCATCAGATAGGCATGTGGGGCTATATGGAGGTAGCGCGGGAACAACCATCCTCAATTCGGCAGCCAGCCCGAAATCCAGGGGGTTTTTACTAGTGAATGGCCACCATGGGATAAAACCACTATTCATATGGAGCAGAACCTAAAAATCACGCCGGTTGGTCTGTGAGAGGGGGGAAGGCCTCCCCACCCGAAGGTTGTTTTTGATGTGGCGTTGGTGGATGCAGTTGTTATTGAAGAGACATTAGGATCTCCCTCGCCCTCTGTTGGTTCACATTTGAAAAAGCGTGGGTGAGGTAGACGATAAAATCGAAACATTTGCTCCACTCAATACACGGGTTTGCCCCGTTTTGGAAACCAAAAAAAATGAAAGCAAGAAGCTGAAGACCTCCTCGTTCCACCCGGCACTACTAGATTCGAGGCATTGATAACTTGTCAACCTCACGGCATCAACGCGAAGACCGGTTAAAGTAATGTGAAAATGTGTGAACAGTCTTGAAGTTTTCCATACTAGAGAGAACGCACTCCGTGCGAGAATCATACCTGCCAAAGTTCGTGATCAAACAGAAGTTTCATTTGAAGATGATGCTATCGATAAGGGCCAAAATAGTCTCTGTAGTCTACCGTACTTTTTTATAGCGTGCCATCGAAACCAAGGAGCACACACACCTCGGATATCAACAATTAACCAGTGCAAAATTCAGTCATGGCTGACGATTCCAGAAACTTTCATATTGGCCAACGCGTCTCATTTAAAGATACTAATCAGTTATGTACGATCCATTATATCGGCTCTGTAGAGGGTACGAAAGGCGACTGGTTAGGCGTGGAGTGGGATGACCCTAGCAGAGGGAAACATGACGGAACACACGGGGGAAAGAGATATTTCCAGTGTATATTCTCTCCGCTTTGCCAAGACTAAAGCTGGGGAACACTACTAGTAATTAATGCTAACTTCTCTCCCCACCAGCTAGGCAAAAGCAATCTCCCCACTGCAGCATCCTTCGTACGACCTTCCCGTCCCACCAACCCACCGTTGACCTTTCTTGAAGCACTACATAAGAAATACGCCTCCGGCGCACAAGGTGCTGCTTCTTCTGAAAGATTTCCCGAGAAGCAGAGAGTCACAGAAGCACCAATAAAATGGGGTGGCAAAGTGGTAGAGGAGGTGGGGTTCGAGAAAATACGGCAGCAGCTCGCAATTTTGAACGAGTTGCGTATCGTCATATTGGATGGCATGTTCATCGCCTATGCGTCACGAGAGAAGCAAGGAAAGGACGTGGCGGAGGAAATTCGAGAGACATGCCCAAAGATCATTGAACTGGATGTTGGGAGGAACTTGTTTGAACAGTGGATGGAAGTAGTGCGCATTTGTGAGGGGCTCAAGGGGCTAAGGAGCCTGAGGGCTAAGTAGGTGTTAGACTTCCCTTATTAGTTTCGGCGATAGGGGCAAGATAAAGGACAGTTCCGCTAATATTTCCTTTGTCACAGCGGGAATAGGTTCTCCAGCATTGCCCTCAAGGTTGTTGAAGACGGACAAGGAATGAGTGCAGCACTGGCGAATGTCAGGGACTTAGGGCTAGACGATAATTTCATATCATGGAAAGAAGTGAGTCTCTAGCCTGAATGGCTGGCGGTCACACAATGTGCCGTGCGACCTACTTTATCTCTCTTCCCCCCCTCCCCAAACAGATAATCTGACGCGTCTCAACCCCCCAGATCACAACTCTCACCGCCCCATTTACTTCCTTAACTAGCCTCTCAGCTTCCGAGAACTGCATAGCCCACTTAAGCCCAGATCTCCCCCCTCAGTCCCTCTCGATCCTCGCTCTTGAACGCAACAACTTCACCTCTCTTTCTGCCCTCGCTCCACTCACTGCTCTTCAAAACTTACAGAGGCTTTCTCTCAAAAGTAACAAGATAAGTGTCGTCTCTGGCGCCCATCTGCCGGGAAAAGAAAGCGAAACAGCCCCACGTTTCTCGAAATCGCTGAGTTACGTGGACCTTTCATATAATGCGATCAGCGACTGGACCTTCATCGATAGTCTCCACGATGTGTTTCCGGCACTAGCAGGACTACGGGTATCTCATAACCCACTCTACGAGGACGCTGCAGTCGGAAGTGATGGAAAGACCGATCCAGTTGCAATGGGCGTGGAGGAAGGGTATATGCTTACCCTCGCACGCCTCAAGGGACTGAAGAGTCTTAATTTCAGTAATGTGAGCAGCTTGTTCTCCCACCTTTTTTCTTCCTCGACACTCCTACCCCTTCACGGTTTTCATCCTGTCGAAGCGGTATATCTGTACTCCTATCTCCTACACAGAAAACTCCAAGGGCCGTCATCTAAGCTATACCCCCACCATCTTCCATTTCCATCTACTCAGTACTGGCAACTAATGTCAAACCCCCTATAGATCACACCCCAAGAGCGCACCAACGCCGAAATGTACTACCTCTCTCGTATCGGCAGAGCTCTCGCCGCGGTACTAGAGGCAGATGAGCCCAGAGTCCTCCTCCAGCACCGACGCTATTCTGAACTCTGCGAACGTGAGATACCATATAACACCCCTTTTTCCATAACTCGAGAGGGTCATCCTGGGAACTAATGAAATATCAAAACAGTCTATGGACCCCCGGTTGTCACACGCGTCTCCGCTTCGACCATTAATCCCAACAGCCTCGAAGCACGCCTAATCAACGTCACCTTCCGTCTTGAACCCAGCGGCCTTATGAAGCACCAACCAATTCCCAAAGGCGTTGATGTCTACCGACTCAAGGGCATCGTGGGACGAATATTTGGAGTGAAGCCGTTAGGAACGCGGCTGGTGTGGGAGAGCGACGAATGGGATCCTGTGGGCGGGGACGACGGTGCTTACGATGACGATGACGAGGATGATACAGTAACTGAGGGCGGGAAAGAAGGAGAGGAGAAGGCGAAGGGGAAGTGGATGAGAAGGGAGGTGGAGTTGGAGGACGGGACAAGGGAAGTTGGATTCTGGATTGAGGGGAGAGAGGCGACTGTCCGAGTCGAACTGAGGCAGTGAATTAGGCTTTCCCTCGAGCAGTCCACCCCTTATGGCTATGTTCCAGCTTTCATCGTCAGACCTCTCCGTGAGAGTTTTATATCCTAACGCCATAATGGCTAAGAACAAGTCAAGTATTTCCATTCTCAGCTATGTCGATCATCCACCAAGGAACTCCAAGCCCCTAAGGGAGCAGAAGACGCTATGCTGTTGCTGCATCCTGAGAGCAGAGGAATACCCATTCAGCTGGTCACTCCACACACCGGCCTAGGGCCCAAGAAGTCTCATGCAATGGCCAATAACGAACCAAACACCTACATACTAAGCGGTGACTGACACCTCACCTAGGGATTCTAGACTCTCTAAAGGTACAGACGTCAGGCTGTTACTACATCTCGAGAACGGCGAAAATATCTATCCCGCCGCCCAAAACCCGAGCTCCGGAACCATTCGCACACTACACGTCCCCGGCGAATCTGGCATCCATGTTCACCACGCCCATTAGATTGAGGATATAATGCAAAGGAAGTGATGGTGCTGATGGCTAGCACTTCCAGCGTCTTCACACACGAAGTTATCACCCCGTATCAGCACCGCCGATATGGACACCAGCCACAGAGGATCAGACGCCCTGATAGCCCAACACCAACGGTTCGTATCCAAACCCCCTCTACCCCCAGTTCTCGAGCAACAAGCAATCCCAGCCCATTCCCCTGTCTCAATTCTCCACCACGCATGGAAAGCCAAAACCGGTCAGTAGCCCCTACATTCATCTCGATTTGCCTTGCCATCGACTGATGCCTAGCTAGGCACCGCCCATCAACACCAACCTCTTATACCACCCCGCCCCAGGGGCAGGTTCCGATGGAAAGAAGAAAGGAAACGCAAGGCCGTAGCAAAACAAACCGAAACGGAGCACGCAGAGAAAAGTGAGGGGAGGTTATTCGTTGGGATGGAGCGGAGATGTGCCAACTAAGGCAGAACTAAAAGGGAAAAGAAAACGAGTACGGAGGTGTGCGTTTTCTTCTTGCACCTGCCTGCATCCTGCATACCACGCCACCCTCTCTCGACTCAACCTAGGTCCGTACAAGTAGTTACATACATGCAAACATACACTCGCCACCCAACCCATCACAACCCATCACAACCCACGAACGACCTCCCTACTTACGGCATCCCCTCCGAATTTCCAAATTCCAAATCCAAACCCCCTCCGCCTCCCCTCCCCCTCCCAAAAAAAAAAAGAAAAAAAAAAAGAAACCCAGACACAAAAAAACACGAACGAGTGACTCCGCGGGGTTCCATCTGCCCAAAAAAAAAATGTCCGCCTATGGAGAAGGAAAGGGAAGGGGAGGGTGAGGGCATCCCAGTCAAGTCAAGCCAAATCAAGTTCAAAAGTCCACATTGCTGCCTAAACCTACTACTAGTCCCCTTCCCTCCCTTCCCTTTCCTTCTCTTACATAATTTAACGAAACGTATACGCCCCCGTTCCGGCCGGCCAGACCCGAAAGAGAAATGGGGGTGGGGAAGTAAAAATTAAAAAATACAAACGATATGAAATAAAATAAAACTCCGTGGTGTCGGAGTACACGCGTGTATATTCCTCCGTGGCAACACGCTAAATCAGCGGGCAAAAAAGCCCGTATATACCAACTAAAAAACCCGACACCCAAAGAGGGGAAACCAACCAACCAAAAAAAAAAAAAAAAAGGTATTCATCATCCGCGAAGCTCCGCCACACCCACCCGTCCGTCCGTCCGTCCGCTCGTGTCATATCGTGTCGTGTCGTGTCGTGTCGTGTCGTATCGTGTCGTATGCGTATGCGCATCCCGGGGGTTCTTAGCCAACTAGCCAACTAGTACGACTAGTACGACTAGTTCAGATCACATTAGGGCAGGCTAGGTAGACTACAGCCGGTGACATTCCAGGCCCGGTTGGTCAGTCGACTGGCTGATTAGTTCTAGACGCCCAAGCAAGGGGATGATGTGTTTAAAAAAAAATATAAAAAAAAATATGGAGGAAAGGAAATATCTCCGGGTCCGGTTTGTTTGGCATGTTCGGTTTGTGGGGGAGGTAGCCAACCCCTATCCCACATGGCGTACATATGCTGTACGGCACGCATTCATCTCCCATCTCCCTTCTCCCGCTCGGAGAAACTTCGGGGTTTTTCCGGACACTAGACGCCCGTCTCTCTCTCTCCTGCTCCCGGTCCCTTCCGTGTGGCAGAAGGAGCAAGTTAAGGTTGAGGCGAGGCGGGCGGGTGAAATTTGAAGTTTGAAGTTTGAAATTTGAAATAAAAGAGCGAGAGTAAAATCAAAAATAAAATAGATACATGGCAGATACACACGGAAACCCGCTCTCATTGGCTGATTTGTGATTTATTCTAGTTTATTTCATTTTATTTCATTTTATGTTAGCCCGCCCTTAAAAACCTATAGATAGACTTCAAGGCAAAAAAGAAAAAGAGAAAAGGGAAAAACAACAGCAGCGACAACTCCCGTCTCTCCCGCATGTACGGAGTACTGACGACCGACTACATGCACCGCCAGCCAGTTCTTCTCGGACGAGTTCGCCTAATTTAAACGTGCATCTCGCGGCCCCTGAACACACAACACAACACCACGAGCCGTCAGTCGGTGCGTCTCTCTATACATCGGCGTGCATCTTCGGCCCTGCTCGGGGGCGTTGAGTCTCTTCCGCCCTGGTTTCTGAAAATCCTCCTCGCCTATCCACTCCTTCTTGGGGAAAGACTCGGCGAGACGAGCGTTCACCAGGCGGGAAGAAACGCCGCTATCATACCGAGCATTTGCCCTATCCGCCCTAGCCAAAGCCGGCCCTCTGAAAAGAAAAGAAAACAGCATGGAAAAGTATCGAGGTATTATAGATATACAGCCCGAATCAGCCCGCCCATTTGTGATTCTAGGCCAGAAACCAAAAATAAAAAAAAATAAAAGATGATTCCCCCAGAACACCCAAAAAAAATAAAATAAAAATAAAAAAAAAAAAAGCCAAAAACCCCACCATCTCTAGGCAACAACCTAAAAAGCTCGCCTCCCCAATCCCAATCCGCCTAGAAAGGGAAGAAGAAAACGAACCTGCGATGGCGGATATCTCCTTTCGGTCGACAAGCCGGCCTGGAAACAAGCAAGAACAAGGCAAAGCAAAGCAGAGCAGACACAACGACAACAACGACACGGTCAGGACGTCTTTAAACGAGAAAGAAGAAAAAAAGAAACACGGATCCCGCACGAACCCGAAGGAAAAATAATAAAAAAAATAAAAAAAAAGAAAAAGAAGAAGTGAATGAATTAAAAAAAAATTTTCATTTTATATGCACGTATGTACATACACAGACGCACACACGACCCCCTCTTCCAGACCCACCCGGTTTCCATTTTTATTTTTATTTTCATTTTATCCATTTTTCCTTTGGGCCCCGGCCGGGTTGCGTTGGGTTGGGTTGGTGGCGACACGCATATCCGGAGAAGGGGAGACCTGCTTGGGGTGTCGTTGTTGTTGTATAGTATAGCAGTGTTACTATCATTACCTTTTTTTTTTTGGGGGGGGTGTCGGTCTGATACACCCCCCCCCCAAACAAACACAGCAACCTTCCAGAACCACCGGAAGAAAGAAAAAAAAAAAAAAGCTCCAAAAAAGAGAAGCCGGGGGGCTACCCTCCCCCAGATAGATGGATAGATCGATAGCCCCCCCCCCCCCCCCCGCACCCCCCCCCCCCCCCCGCACAAAACACCCCCCCCCCCCCCCCTCCAACCCGGGGTGTGGCCGCCCC